>JBBPJX010000650.1:0-12588 GCA_038088955.1 Neotropicomus parvogracilis | reverse complement strand
GTGCGCACCACACCTATTGTTGGAAAGGCAACTCCATTAAGTCTCGAACCTGACGATGGAGAATAGAAGCGAGGCGTACTTGCACGTCATGTGATTACACCCCTCCAGTTTCTCAATCAGCACGTTGCACTGAGGGCATTTCTTTACGCGTCCGTTTTGCGAGGCAATCCACGCATCGTTGAGGCGCTCTTGTTCCGCAGGGTCTCGACGTGCTTTGCTCTCGGTACACGACAGTCCATCGTGCCCATCTTCATGACAGCTATTGCACACGGCAGAGAAACAGGATGGACAGTAGAGCGTTTGAGGAGATGCCCCGAGCCGAGCGGCACGATAAATTTGTGTGCAGTCTGGCGTCTTGCAGTGCTTGAACTCCTCGGGGTGTTTCGCGATGTGCGCATCGAACGCTGCTTCCAGCAGCCGATTGAATGACGCTGGGGGAAGAAACTGCTGAATGGTGGGAATGGCGACTGGAAGACGACACTGAGCTTCGTCACCGAGGCATGTCAGAGGAAGTTGTTCCGAATCAAGAGCTGATGAAATGAGGTGGCGGAGGCAAGCAGTACAATATGTATGACCGCAACCTAGCTGATGTGGAGAAGAGACATTGTCGTAACATATTGGGCAAGTTTGTGTACCCTGCAACGCGTTCGCAAGGCTGGAACTGCTGTTATGGGAGAGTGTAATGAGGCGATCTAGAGCGTGTCGCGCTTCTTCGCCACCTGAAACAGTTATTTTCCTGGAGGACATGGCAAACCTGACGTTGTTCTCCCCGAGCGTCTCTTTCAGCTGTTGGATCCCTTCTCTGACAAAGAAGCTCACAGACTGACGCGCGATGGTGACGCTGTAGTCCAGTGAAGCAAGCCTGTCAAGCTCGCCTTTAATCATATCGCGAGCCTGATCGACAGCTTTCGGTGGCCCGTAGACCTTCAAAGATTGACGTTTCCAATCGGCACGAATGTACGCGCCAGTCTCTGAACAGACGCGGGAGATAAACTGGTTTCCATGAAAACCCAATGACCGATGCCAACCCTCTACTTTGTCTCCCCTGGCCAGATTCTCGAGCCTTACTTTCAGAGCACCCGTCGCTTCCTTGACTGACCCAGAAAGCCGAATGCATACAACGTTCCCATTGTCGCGCACGTTGAATGAGCATGCTTTCCTGTCTTTGATTGAGCTCGAAAGGGAATCCCATTGCGCCTTTTGAGCCTTGTACTGTTCCGCCGGAATAACTAGCGTAAAGTACATTGGGTCAGGAAGTCGGAGCCAGACAGGTTGGCTCCCATATCGTTTGTCCGAGAGACGCGTGTAGGCAATGTGGGCTTCATCCCACGAGGAAAAGTGAGCACGCGCGAAGACGACACCTTCCATTGTACATGCGCTAGGAGGATCGTCGAATTTCTTGAGCCCTCCTGGAACACCCCGCTCGATATCCTCTCGAACCCGCCTAGCGACTTGCTCGACGGTGTACATGACGCCAAAGGGACCACCGATGGTAAGCCGCTTGACAGATGTTGAGCCCGTGAAACGAAGGACGTCCTCGTCAGTGACGGAGAATGGAAGATTGTTGATTTTGATTGCATTGAGTCGCAGGTTGGGCACGAAGCGACCAGGGGGTTGAGTGTTCATTTCGACTTTGATACGACGACCGCCATAAGCGAGACGGTTGAGTTCTTTAACCTTGGCATTGGCTGCGGCTACATCGACATACTCCGCAACATAGCGCGCAGAGGGAGCACGCCATGATATGGTCAGGATCTCGGAACTGTGACCACTTGTGGCGTTCATACCCTCGAGGGAATTGGTCGCAGACATTTCAACCACCAAGGTTTCCTCTTGAAATTCGACGCCGTCGAGACCTGAGGTGAGTGCCCGCCCAGTAGCAATATCTGTGACGACCTGTGCCTCAAGTCCACGATCTGACCGTTTCTTGAATACGAGATGGAAATGATTGGCATCCAAGCCCTGGTCTCTGAGTAAGGCATGGACGTCGTCCTCCTTTACGTGGAACGGAAGGTTCCCGATGCGTAACATGCATGTCTCGAATCCTGTTATCAAGCTGGAAACATCAAGCCCCGCACTGTACGTCACGATAGAGCCAAAAGTAACTTGGCTAATCGTCTTAGCCGCTTCCTCTCTGGCGATAGCATTTGCTCGCTCACGAGCGACAGCAGTTTCGCCCTCTTGCGCACGAACGTGCGCAGCTCGTGGCATAGCACGTGAAGAACCTGCGTTGGGAGAAGCGGAGGGACACTCCTCCCTTGGAGGTGGGACAGAACGTGGCGTAGCAGAAGGTTTCTGCAGTCCGTCAGATTCAAGCCCTGGTTTCTGTACCTATGGGCCAATGAGACACGTATTCCCTGGTATAGACAAGAAACGTACCTCGATATCGTGATTAAACCAACACTTGGACCCCCTGGTACAGGTCCCAGCCTTCCAAGCACGGCAAGGAATCTCGCCACGCTTTGGTCTGGGACGAGCATCAGAGGTATCACAGGAATGAAGGCTTGGTGGTGGGTCCGAGGAAGTGGAATCTGGATGTGTATCCTTGCTTACGGGCTGGAGTGGCGCGACGGTCAACATCCGGCGCCCGTCAACAGTACGAACGCGGGTTTACCTGTACGTTCATGTCGTGACTGAACTTGCACTTGTCTCCGAAGCGGCAATGGAGTCCTTGACTGTACAGACGACATGGTGTCGACTTGCGATTATGGGGCAAAGCGGAGTGACCCGAGGAACTCATGGTGGGCGAGTTGGAGGAACGACCTCTGTGGCCAGGCTACTTTTAGGGTCGGCGCGTGTCGCTTGCACAGGATGCGGACCAATGGAGGGCCGACGAGCAACACAGCATTGAACACGCCGTTATGGCTCATCATACTTCTGGAGGAGTCTTCAGAGAACTTGCTGTGTCCAGGTACGGGCCCATTCCTTTTGCGATCCGCAGCATCTTGGTTCAAAATACTGCTTGCTTGGACCCGTATCGTACTCGTCGTGCGCTTGACAAGCACCGTAGCACGAACCAGCCTCGGCAAGTGTAAGGACAAAGACCTCACACGCGATTCCCATTTCTCACGCGTGCGAACTACAACGTGATATATGATAAACCGAAACCGAAAATGAAAGAAATCGCCGAGGGAAAGAAAAAAGAACAGATACGCACAACAGACAACATTCACGACTGTGGAACGATGCGCGAGAGAAACCGCAGTCTCAGTCCATCCCGCTCAGATCCGTATCGACGAGGCTGTACTGTCTCATCAACGTACATTCCCCGCCGTTCTCCAGGTCGATGTTGTACGCATAAAAGTAGCCCTCGGAGGAGATGACCATCACTTGTGGGAGCGTGCTACATGTCACGACCAAACCGTGAGCGACCGTCAAATAGGCCACGTACGGAACGCCACTCACCCGCTCAACCCAACTACGCACCGCGCTCCACTCGTCGGCAGCCTCAGAAACGCGAAATCACGCGCTGGCTCCCACAGTTCTGTGAGCGTGTTCGGTAAATACCCCCCGACAGAAGACGAAATCGACTTCGTGAGATGTAACGACCGTCGTCGAATCACCGAAGACACGCTATTGCTCTTCTTTCGCTCGTCCACAAACGAGTCGTAGTCGCCTGTCCGTCCATCTTCGGGATCTCTGCTGTCCACCGACTCCATCGGACTCGAAGGTCGATCTTTCCTGCTGCTCGTACTGCTACCCGATCCCTGCCGAGGACCGAGTTTGAATATGTGGACAGTGTCGTGGGCAGAGCTGACGGCTAGTAAACTCCCGACGGCGTTGAACGACATGCTGTAAATCCTGGCCTCTCGTGTCCCCCTTCGGAACTGCCACAACCGCTCCGCGCCAGGGATGCTCCATACACGGATGACGGTACCCTTGTCGGACGCAGTTGCGAGGAGGGTGCCCGATGGGGAAATTGCCAGTGCAGAGAGTGGAGACTTGTGTGCGCGGATGATGTTCGTGACCGTAAGTGTCGTCGTCGAAAACAGTAGAACATCGCCAGTCGCTGGTTGCTGCGGTACACTTGGAGGAGACATCGATGCAGAAGTTAACGTCGAGGGTGATGGAATGGGTGATGGGTATGCGAGGTACGAGTTCTCCGCGTTTGGCGAAAGCGCACATATTGCTGCGCAAGTCAGGTGAGGGATATGGATTAACATGAAAGGGTCAGACATTTACCGTCGGGATTGGGCGCAGTTTCGATAACATGTAGAAGACGCATGTTGGATATGTCATAAATGTAAATTTCGGTCTCGAGAACGATGACAAGTGTTTTACGGTTAAGCTTGACTGCAAGAATGGATGATGGGAAAAGGAGTTCACAAATCATTGATTGGCGCTAAAAGGCGAAGACGTCAGACAAGAACGAGTCCAGGATCAGATATGAGAGCACACCTTTGTGTTAACGATCTGCAGTTTCCGTGGACTGGATTGAGGCTGATCTGCGGCGCCGACGAGAGCGATGAGCGAGGTGCAGAAGAGCATTTCCACGATGCCACGTGCACCATCGTCTGAGAGTACTCTGTTCACGTTTGAATGTTCGTTACACGAGCACCGCGGACGCACTCATGGTATAGACTCTCCCGAATGGATCGCAGTTGGTGACGCTATAACCTTTACGAGTGCCGACCGATATGCATCTAGGACGACGAATGAGCTGTTAAAGCGGCCGTATGAGGTCCGAGACATACGAGTAGTCCTGGTTGAAGTTTGCAAAGAGCATGTTGGGATTCGTTCTCTCCGCCATGGTTGTCGTGGTCGGCAATGAAGCCAGGGACGAGCCTGTGGTCCCTTTGGGAGGTGATCAAACACGGACAAACTCATATGGCTGTAGCCAATCGCAATGCGCGTTCGTGTTGCATACTTTGCTCTGCATCGACGTGCAGATTCGGATGCGGACACAATGGACAACATCGAGGATGCTTGTGATGCATTTAAATTACTTGGTTGCTTGAATCCTGGCCCCCGAACGAAGAAACGTGGGCTTCAAAACGCTACCGAGAACTAGGACGATTCGAGGTGTTTTCCAAACAATAGGATACAATGTGAAAAGCCGCTGAAATATCTAATGCGGTACCACCAGCTCGTCGAGTCGTAGCGCCTCTGCGACAATTCGTGGACGCACTGCATGAACCTGGCATTAGCATCGGCTCAGCGCGGGTGCCAGTAACCAAATACGTATAACGGTCACGGTGTCTTCCACTTGTCGCCGACCTGTCTCGTGCCACTTTTTTATCTTTCTCCGTCGACAGTGACCCAACTGGAACCAACAGTCACCGACTCAACCATGTTTTCAGCCATTCGTCAAGTCTCTCGCGCTCGATGCTCACTCCATCTGCGAGCTACGAGACCCGTCCCTGCTGTACGGCTCCCTACCTACAGGACCATCGTCAGTGAGTACTACCGTCTAAACCCATGTTCCGAGTCTGCTTTGACTGGCATGTAACATACACTTCTTTTACCAGCGAAAAAGTACACAGAAGATCACGAATCCGTCGCTTTTGACGATGATACTGGTTTGTGTGTCGTCGGCATCACCGACCACGCTCAGCAAAGCCTCGGCGACGTCGTTTTCGTCGACCTCCCAACCGTAGGGTCGAAATTTTCCAAAGGAGGTAAGCTTCGTTTAAACGCACGTTCAGGGCCACGTACCAAAGGGAACTAACGTGGATGAAACGAACTTGTCACTCACAGGCACGATCGGCGCCATAGAGAGCGTCAAGGCCGCATCGGATATCGTTTGAGTGTTCTAGTTTTCACTCCCAAGTCAGTATGCTCAACTCTGTCTGTGTAGTATGCTCCCGTCTCTGGTGAGATCGTAGAGGTAAACCAGAGACTCGACGACGAACCCGGCTTGGTGAACCGTTCCCCTGATGATGAAGGTAAGCAACCTATGCTTGAAGATGCACATGCTCTAAACGGTGAGATGTAGGCTGGCTCTGCAAAATTAAATTATCTGAGCCGAAGGAGGTATGACTTTGAAGGGTTTCATCTATATTCTCTAGTTGATAATGCTCTTAGCTTGATGGGCTGCTTACGTTGGAAGCATACGTCAAGACTTATGAAGCCTGAGTTCCCAGCGACACACGCACGGCCTCGACTGCCATTTCTATTTTATGCTGCAATGCGACACGGTGAACACTATTGGGTTTGTCTGCGATGATCCAGACTAGACGCGTGTAATAGATTAGATAGAGCCGTCGCGCTCTTTGTTATTCGTCTATCCTTTGAGTTGGGAAACGTCGTTGTCTTCCGCAGTGTCATGTTAAACTCGTCGAGCCACTCGGATATTTATAATGCTTTGAAAAGGCAATCTTCTCCGTCAAACTGGAAATAGGACCAAGTAACCTGGGCATTTTAGGACGGTGAGAAAACAAGTCTGACGGGGACCAACGAACTCGGTCTTGTAGACCCGTCGCGGTATTCGAGGAATGATCGGATGATCGGATGTTTGGATGTAGGACAAAGATTTCTGAGAGTTTGAGTCGCTCGTCGTTTCGAATCCTTGTATGGCATCTAAATTGATGTGGTGGCCATCAATGTTGATGTCAATCGGGCGGCATGTTATCATATTGCTGCGGGCCGTTCTCTATTTCTGGATCTCCCAGGGCGCGCCTTACGACACCCGGTGTCCCTCACACACATTCATCTATAAGAACACATGTTGAACTTTCCCGTCTGCGACAGCTTTCCACTTCCCCTCACTTTAGAGCATGAACGACCTGCCAATCGAACTCGTCAGCGCGGTAGTCGAGAACATAGCATCTATCCCCGATCTCCTCTCGTTGCGATCCGTCAATGCTGCATGTCGTCGTCTTGTCACCCCGCACGCGTTCCACACGGTGCACATCCACAACAGCGTACAAAGTGCACAAAGTTGTCAAAGCATCATTGCTTCCCCCTCTCTCGCCGCTCACGTACGCGAGATCGTCTACGATCCGCGCAGTCACGCGCGGTTCTGTCTCATCCCAACTGGCCTTCAGGGTAACGTTCTCAGCGGTTTTCCTCTCGGGTAACTAACACTGTCTACAGGCGACTGTGACGAACTCGAGATAGCAGAACTCGAAGATGTCCTCACAGAGACCTTCTGTTCCCTTCCAGGTTTCAAGAACCTCGAGAGCGTCGTTGTCAACTTTTGGCCATCGTTCCGCTCGCAATGCGGTACGGAAATCCAAGAACATCCCTTTTGGTTCACCAACCGTCAGATCGCCGTTTTGCACGCGGTCCACCATGCGATGGAGTCATCCCGCATCCGTTCCCTCACGCTCAACAATGTCATTCTGATGTCGGCAGCCTGTTACGACTTTGTCTCGTCTGTGACAAACTCTTCCCTGCATCACTTCTCCATGTCCGTCGTCGCGAACTCAGAGCTGGGCTCCTGGTCAGGCTCTAAGGCCCTTAATGGTTCACTCAGCTCACTACTACCGTCCTCGAACGCCAACCTGAAGACCCTCGTCCTCCGAAGCCCTGAGGGTCTGTATCACAGTCTCAGCACACAGCTTCATTCCATCTGCTTCCCCGCACTCGACACGCTCGTTCTCGAGAACATCGTTTTCGATCCTACTCCCTCCGTTTACGGGATTGAAGAGTTTGTACTTCGTCACAAGGCGAGTTTACGTCGCCTGGAGCTTTACTCCTGCTCTAGCTACGTACCCGGCCTATCGACCCCTATCCGGAGATGGTCCATGATTTGGAAGCGTTTCGAAGAAGAGCTCGCTTCCCTGGAGAAGATATTAGTCGGCGACGTCCACCAGGGTTACGCGTTGCTGGACGGCACCAGCGGATACATTCCGCACCCGTCACTCCCTACTGAGTTCGCCCAGGAGGACGAAAAAAGTTTCTCGCAATTTAGCGACCGTGTGAACCTCCGACCAGTCCTCACCAAAACGTCTCTTTGATAAGTTTCTTATTCTCTGCACGTGCCCTCCGAACTGTTCCAAATTTCCTGTTTTGTTGTCACGGACACCCACGATATCTGACTTTTACAATGTGTCATAGTGTAGTATTATAACTGTCGGTGTGACAGCTTTCCCGTGATGTTCACGTCTCAAGTTTACGTTCAAGGTCGCATCTTGTACCATGTCCAGAATGTTGCTGCACAAGTTACCCTTCTTATTTGCCTAATGGTTAGGATTCGTTGAAAGAACTCGGCAAAGGCTCTCCATATCAAATGCAATATATTCATTCGGTCATATCATATGGCCAGGATAGTGGCCGCATTCGAGCCGAATCTATCGATATTGAAGATAGGATCATTAGATAGACGGCGGGTGGGTTGCGCAGTAAGAACATCATCCAGGGAGACCTTCTCCGCAGTCGGCCGACTCGGGCCTTTCCATGCGCGACTTCTTCGGACGTAGTCCGTTCCGGGGTGGAGCGCTAGTGTTATCTGGGAATCAGCGATGGCGGCAACTCTCCCACCCGCAGCAGCTTCGGGTTGGTGTTCGTAAAACGTATTACGAAGGCCCCTCCTATCCGCGTCCGCAGCAATCGAACCTTACATCGAGAGCGCACTTAGTGAAGCCTCCGTTCAGAAGCCGGTGATCTTCTCAAGTGCCAATCGACCACGGTCCGAACGCTTGGTGGGTGTTGTACTCGGACTGCAGCTGAGACGGCGGGGAAAGTGGTATCGGATCGATCGCTGCTGGATAATACATTGTCTACACGTGCAGAGTTCTGTAGGCTTGATGACTCGGATTCAGCGTGGAATGGTTCAAATGATAACGGCCTCCGATTAACTTCCACGTTAGCATTCTGATCGAGAGTGGTTTCCCCGCGACATGGCTAAACCACGCCCAACGTGTATTTTTATCAAAGAGAATGCCACGACTGAAGATGGGATAGCAAACTAGACCTTCTCTTGCCGCTGACCGCAGCACCTCTCGATCGTCCAAGGCAAGTGAAGGTCTCTGTAAACGCCGCGCCTCGAGCTTACCGTAAGGTTATGACTGGGTCGGAGTCCGTAATGGGTGATGAGATGTGGGTAGCGTGACGACTGCGCGTTTGAAGAATGTCGAATTGACCACTTCAATGGTCATCAGACGGAGGTCCAATAGGATGATGTGATGAGCTCATCGTACTCAATGGGCTATATCCATTCGGCTGAGCATAGCATCACAGAGAATGAGGCGATGTCATACGAAGAACGATAGGAAGCCGATAGTAGGGCAGAGATGGCGCTTAAGTGTAACATTACCCGAAACTGTGTCAGAGTTGCGCCCACCTCTAACCGAACATGTCTCATCGAACAGCCGACCCGACTTGCAAGGATCTCATGTTTCTGACCGTGTCGGTTAGCTTCCGATTGTAGCTTGCTGTTCAGAGGAGAACAGTTATGGTCCTGATCTATGAACCACAGTGATGCTGTTGGTGTGTGGAAACACGTCATAGAAGCAGGACAAAATGCGTACAACAGACAGTAGGCGAATACTCTTTTCCGCGGTACTTCTTTTGACTGCGTGTACCCTCGGGGGATTTTCCAAGTTTCGCTTCGGGAGACTGTGTCAACAGCAGCCTGTAGCAAAATTGAACATAAGGTATCACCTCTTGAGGTTACCTAGAAGGGACAGAGACGTTAATCATAATATTGTGCAAAGCCATCCAAATCCCATCACCCACAAGGGTCATCGATCATCAGCACCTCACATGAAAGGACCATTCTCAGTGCTTGGCCATGCCTATGCGGTTGCGTTCATCGCCCAAACCAGCGTTTGTCCAAAAGTACGAAGGGGAAAAACAAACATTCAAACCACCCAAGCGACTCTAGCTAATACTTTACACACGGAAAATGAGCGGCAGTGGCAGACTTTATAAGTTTGACGAATTGGAAAGTTCTTCTGTTCCCCTGTGACCCGATGCCCAGGGCAGCTTGACTATACACTGGAAGTTAAACTGATTCAATCAAGATCAAGAGACTCTTTGCACTTACACCCAATGTTCATGTATCCTTTATTATACTCTCCACAGGGGAGGTGGAGCGCCATTGGTTCCAAGACTCCAAGTTTGCGGGAATAGCACCCCGACCTCTCGAATCGTTCAGTTGGCAAATTGGGTCGTGAGTGTTATACCAAGAGCTCTTGGGTCGTCGGAGATGTATCCATGCTGTCACAGTCAAATGCAAACAAGCAGGGGAGAAATGGTGACCGACGATAGCCATCGAAGCCAATCCACTTTTCAGACAGACCACTCGTCCCTGAGCACCTGCAGCGTGGAGACAATACGACTGGTAAAAACGTCAACTTGAACCACGATGTAGGAACGTGCACTAAAGAATGCAACCCCAGCAGTTACGTTGAAGGACCCGTGAGCGGACAAGGAGAAGACGATGAGGAATATAACATACACGATGCATGCCATGCTGGGAATACACAGTACAATGAGCAGGAAAAAAAACCAGTCACAGTAATTCGACGATCAATGCGTAACTCTTCTTCTCGCTCGTTTCGATCGGCCGCACCTGAAGCGACACTCTGATCTTGCGCCGCTCGAACGCACACTGATTCCATATCTGTACAAGCGCTCGGACTTCCTCCATCGGAGTCCTTGCGAAATGGTTGTTGTATATCGCACCGAGGGCACGTGAAGGGAAGATCCGATGAACGATCAAGGACGTGACGGGCACGTGCGTTCCAACGGCACTGAGACCATCGTAAGAGAGACGCGCCGCGATACCGAGGTCCTCGAGAAACCGGACCCAGTCTGAGCGACTGATGCTATGTCTCTCGAGTATGTCATGAGGATAGAGCATGCAAAATCCGTCTTTCAGCTTATGGCTGACAGCAGGAATGCGAAAGGGGGGGAAATTGTGGGTTCTGATGCGCAGCGGGGAGGGAATGGAGAAGCAGGGTGGGGGTGGATCAAGAGGACGCCTTGTTGGCAGTGATAAGGACCCCGACTGGGATGATGAATCCTCGAATCGTGGTTCCCATGGTGGGGGGTCGTCGAACGAGGATAGTTCGTGATGATGATATGGTGTAAGCACATCAGTTGGAGACGGCTCCAATAGAGACTGGATATACAAATCGTGTGACATGTCTGCAAGTGCAAGTACAACGTTCAGGTAGCTCCTAATCGGCGTCGACGAAGGTAAAACGTGACACTTACCGTTTGGTGTGCAGGTCTACATGTCCGAGTCAGTCACGAAGCAAAGCTGAGCGCTGACACGTGCCGGCGTGGCGATTACAATAAGCGCTATGGTGGTCAGCTTGTCCCACCATCCAAGCTTGTCATCTCTTTCACGAACGACGACGACGACGCCCAACACGGAGCAGCGACGATGCGTCCATTAACACTTCATGTATCCGCGCTCAGCGACGCCGAATACGATCTCTACACCGCATCACTCAACGACCTCGCCACAGACTCCACCGACAGCGGCACCAAGCTCCCGAGTACGATCCACGCACGCGACGACGCTCGTTACGAGCGAACCTCCGTTGGCGTACGTGAAGTACGGGCATGGCTCCGCGGCAGATACTCCAATCTTCCAGCGTCCGACATTGACTCCGTCAGTGGGATTGTTCACACTGACTCGCCCCAATGACTGACATTTCCCATTCGTATAGATCCTAAAGTTATTTTGTCCCAACATGCTACCAATAGACACGCTTACAGGAGGCCAATTTTTTGCTGCACTTCGACTTGTTATACATGCGGGGGCGGGTAAAGGGGTCGACCGCACGCTTGCGTTCGTTCAGGGTGAGTAGGCCGCATGTTTATCCCGACTTCGATTGAGTATCAATGCTCCTTCGTACTCTACACGTACCCGACTCAGCCTGCTCATCACGAGCTTATATAGCGTCCCCAAAGCCAGTCAAGGCCCCAGATGTCATGCCACGACTACTCTCCCCTCCCAAACGACCGGTCCAAGCACCCCCATCGCACCCCGACTCCCAAAAACTACCCCCGCTCACTATCCCATCCCCAGAAACGAACCCATTCACTCGCAGATCGACAGATCAAGGCGCCCCGCCAGCCTCGATAGTAGACTCTGATAACTTCACTCAGCATCACGTTAACAAGATCAGTCAAAACCCGTTCTTCGCTCGCGACCACGCTACGGACATGACTGTACAACCTGCGAATGTTTCGAGTCAAGGTAAACTCCCCCCGTTACCTCCTCGCAAACCCACGTTGTTCGCAGCCCCTCCCCGCCGACCTTCAGAAGCTGCGACGACGCAAGTTACCTCGGCGGTGAATCTTGTGACGTCTTCCGGCCCTCGGATTCCTATCAAACCAACCCACGTGATGAGCCCTCTTATGAGACAGTCGCTCGAAGCGAGTAAACACGCTCAGTCAATGAAACGCGCCGAAGAACAACTCGATCGAGAACGCATCCTTCAGGTTCTCAAAACCACTTCTTCTAGCTCTTCTACCAGCAACGCCATCCCCAATACGCGCACGCGTAGCCTCAGCCCTACCAAATATCCGCAGATGGCGCCCAATGGCCATGCCTCCGGATCCGGGTCGGGAGGGTCAGACAGCGCGACTTGCGTACCACCCTTGCCACGACGACGAAAACCAAGCCTACCCTCTTCGACGTCGAGCTCCGCGTTATCACTCGATCAAGTGGCGAGTGCGAAGCTT
>JBBPJX010000649.1:0-12588 GCA_038088955.1 Neotropicomus parvogracilis | reverse complement strand
TGCGAACGTCAGACGACTCACGAGACGAAAAACATGGACACGCCAGCACCTCCGAACTTGGCAAATAGACCCGCGGCGGGGAATATGATCATGCCATCTGATCAAATCACGTGAGAAATCGTGATCCTTCGGATGGCGTGTCCGAGCGGCAAAGCATCACGGGATGGATACACGTACAAGAGATGCCATCCAATATGTTCAGCAACGTGCCTAAAACGACGGCAGGAATCGCCCTGAAAACCTTGCGCCCTACGTTTCGGTCCAAGATGCACCGAAACGCCTCGGACTTGGAAATGGAAACGATCGAGCCATAGTCGACCGCTCTCGCGTGCTCCGGCCGTGTACCGGCCGTCTTTGCGGTGGCGTCTTCGTGGCGGTGAGTGACGTGATCGGCGCGCAGCAATGAAGTCGTTTCATCCGGGACAGACCGAGTTCGTGCTGGTTGATCTGGGAATTCTGGTTCCATCGGCGTTTCGTCCGACGCTGTAGCATCAAACGCCATTGGCGATTTCGATCCCATGCGGCGCGGGGTGGCAGGAGCGACGGAGGAAAGGTAGGTCTCCCCAGTGCGTTCGTTGGTCGGCGTTCGAGACATTTGAGAAGTGGGATATTCTGACGTGCTACCACGTTCGTGTCTCGTCTCGGAGTGGACCTGCTCAGAACCGGGAGGCTCTTGGTTTCCTTTGGCCCCGTCTTTGTGAGCGAGGAGGACGGAAAGGGCGGAAGGTGGGCCGAATGTACTCTGCCCAACTCTACGTGGGGTGAACGCGCTCGATCCGACGGTGGTGCTTGCAGAGAGGGCCGTCCGACCGGAATCGAACGTGTATGCAGATGCGGAAAGGTCCTCGTCGGCATCCATGTCGGAAACCATCGAAAAGCGTGGGCTGCCTCTGTTCGTGATGTGGGAGGAGGGGGCGAATGAGGATGGAACGGGATGAAAGGGTTTAAAAGACGGGTGAGGAACGGTCCTAGAGATGGTTTCGTTGGTGCCATCTTGGATCGTACCGCTCGGGAAGATAAAAGAGTCACGAGATTGTGACGGAGAAGCTATAAACGTGCCCGGCAAGTCACCCTTACGGCCTCGCAAATCCAGTCAGAGACACGCACGTTCGGAGGAAGGCTCGGCTGGCAGTGGGCCTAGGGTGGCGGGGGCAGCCAAAGAAGGCACGGGAAGATGGGGATCAGGCGACGGGCTGGGTCGCGGCAGGGCAGAGTTGGTACAGAGAAATTTTGGCATGGCGGTATTCGAAAGCTGGACCGTGCTTGCCCGTATGTCGCCCTGTGAACGTGGCTGCCCAAAACTGCGAGGGGATCCAGAGGAGACGAAGCTCATCGGTTGTAGCAGACTGGGAGAAGGAGTATAGGAGGTCCATGGAATTGAAAAACACCACGGAAGACATACCCAGCTCGGCGCAAGACCGACTCTTCTGGAGGGGGCGACACAGCGGGACGTACTGCTCCATCTCCGTCCTCACCGTCGTCGGCATCGCGGAGAATATCGTGCACGTCGTGGAGCGCGACGCACGGATTGTCTGGGACTGGCGAGAGACGCAGTGACATGAATCGAAAAGGAGGAGCGCCGTGTCTCATGCCATCGCCGCCAGCGAGTCTGACGGTCGTCGACTTGGATGATCGGTTCGGATACCCAAAGAAGGAGAAATATCGGCACCGATACCCGTGTCACGTGGCCAGCACGCGTAGTCTCCGCCGACGTGCTCGACGACGACGACGACGACGACGACAAGAACGAGTGCAGCAATGTCGAACACCATTCTGCTGTGCGTGTCCTTGTCATCGCGAAATGAAAACGGCTGACAAGATCCTCAGCTATCCCCTGTCCAACTTTACATTCAGGTTGTTATTCCCTGTCGCAGTTCGACGCCGACTCATCCTTTGCTAGCACCAAGGAAGCCCAGCCCGAAGAAGATCCCTCCGTTTCGGCCCGTTTACAGCGTCTGCAAAACAACTATGAAGACTTTGGCATGCGCCGCACCGTAGAGGGCATTCTCGTCGTGCACGACCACGGTCACCCTCACATCCTCATGCTCCAGATCGCGAACGCGTTTTTCAAGCTGTGTGGACCCTCTTCGCTGTTAATATGCTCTGTCTAAAGCCCCCACAGCCCAGGCGACTACCTCAAGCCCGGTGAAGACGACATTGATGGCCTCAAGCGTAGGTTGGACGAGCGTCTCGCCCCACCTTCTGAATCAAAACAATTCAACGCATCACATGGCGTCGACAATGAATGGGAAATCGGAGACTGTCTCGCTCAGTGGTGGAGGCCTAATTTTGAGACGTTCATGGTACGTTTGATTGATCGCCCGCCTTTACCCGAGCCTTGAACGCGCGCCATCCAGTACCCCTTCGTTCCTGCACATATAACTAAACCAAAGGAGTGCAAGAAACTCTTCTTGGTCCAAATGCCCGAACGCAGTACGCTTCATCATCCGACTCTATGTCTTTGTGGAATCCCTGACTTGGACTTGCAGAAGTGCTCGCCGTCCCTAAAAACATGAAGCTCCTTGCAATTCCTCTGTTCGAGTTATACGACAATGCAGCCCGGTGAGCACCTCGAAGTTCAAGGCGCATATATCCGTTGATCACTGGCGATTACTCTAGATATGGTCCCCAGCTTTCTGCAATACCCCACCTGCTATCGAGGTACAACTTTATCTACCAGTGAAAGCGCCCAATCCTCGCGCATACATGGCCCACGTTGTGATCCTTGACCACGCACGCGTAGAATTTCGCGTCAAGCATCTTTGCCGAATTGAAGATCGTCGTTTCGAGCCCATCAACCAATTGGCAGCCTCGGCGGTCGTGTGCAAGAAAAATGATAGAGTCGTATACATCCATTAATGAATCGTGTTGTACTCGCACTGTGTTGTCGTTTCACAATCCGAGACGTGCGCTGTAAGGAGCGATGGGAGGATACTCGTGCCCCGATTGAGTAACGCCGCGTGCGGAGTCAACGAGGCCTGCCTGGCAGCGTCAAGGTCAACACTCTCACTCACACCTCACGACAACAACCAACGCTCGTTAGAGGACAAGCCAATAATGTCGCCCGCCGAAACCAACTCGACAGCCTCTGAATCGGGCCCCTCTACCCCTGTCAACGTGAAGCTCCTCCTGATAGGAAATGCGTCAGTAGGGAAGAGCAGTCTACTCTTGCGGTTCTCTGACGAGGCATGGATACCCGAGGACGAGGCGACCGCCACGATTGGGGTCGACTTTCGGGTGAGTGTGCATGGTTAGAACCCAGAGCGTGCTTCGTGTGAGAGGCGAGCTGCCTCTCACTTCGGGAGAGCGTCCTAACCATGAATGGCAAACAGGTCCACAAGATGGAAGTGAATGGGCGAAAAGTAAAGCTTAGTATATGGGTCTGTGGGCTTTCTCTGGCCCACGACGAACACTGAATTCTCGCTCGAAAGGATACAGCAGGACAAGAACGCTTTCGGACCATCACGTCTTCGTATTATCGTGGCGCACAGGGAATTATACTAGGTGAGTACGGTAAGCAGTCTTCGTCGATGTGGTGGCTCATTCGGAAGGACAGTATATGATGTCGCCAACCGGGAGACTTTTGACGCACTTCCGAAGTGGTTTACAGAAATTGATACCTACGTATCGACGACGGTACCCAAGATTATTGTCGGGAATAAATTAGACAAGGTAGGTCCGGATCGATCACAGCGCGCAGAGTCTGAGCCTGCGGCAGGAGCTGTCGCGACAGGTCTCCACGGACGAAGCTGCTGTCTTTGCAGCTCGCAAAGATGCACTGTTCCTCGAGGCATCTGCAAAGACGGCGTTTGGTGTGCGGGAGGTGTTTGAGGATCTCGTGAAGAAGATATTGGATACCCCAGAGCTGTGGGCGCCAGTGACGCCAGAGACGATGAAGAACGGGCGGGAGGGGATGCCTGGCACGATCGAGCTTGGAGGGGGAGATGGTGCGGGCGGCGGCGACGGGTACGGCGGGTGTTCGTGTTGACGTAATCAGCTAAACGTGTGAGACCGGCTTGCTTGCAGTGCGAAATTTGAGCTTGTCTTGCGTTTGCCATGGCCCCGACTCTTCAGACCGCAGACGCAGCGCCCTCCTACCTGGACCGCATACAAGACTTTGTATCGGAGAACAGGCGCGCAATCCTCGTCGCAACCGCAGCTGCCCTCCTCGCTGCAGGCGCCGTCTACTACACTTCCTCGACACGCCCCCCCTCCGGCAAGGGAAAGTCCAAGGACAGGAAGTCCAAGAAAAAGTCTGTGAATGATTCAGACGGTCCCATAATCGAGGAGATACAGCCCAAGGTCGAGGACGTCGACGGTGCGCCCACCGCTCGCCGCCCATTCCCAGTCTGACAGCGGCCACACAGAAAATGCGCCGCTATCCCCCGAGCAGATAGCTGCCATGCCTTTCGAGGTTTGTTCCTGCCTTTACCACCACGCGGCACGTATCTCACACGTTTCCCTCGTAGGAACGCGTAAAACAAGCTGCGTCCCTCAAAACACGGGGTAACTCGCTCTACCAGGCACGCAAGTTCGAGCAGGCCATCGACCTCTACACACAGGCCATCCAGGTATCACCACGACCAGAACCCGTGTTTTACAGCAACCGAGCAGCATGTCCGTCGCACCCCTGAAATCCTCGCTTGTGCTCATTGTGCTCGCAGGTTACATGTACATGTCTCCTCCCCAACACGACCGCGTCGTGGCAGACTGCGACGATGCTCTCCGCCAAGACCCCAATTACGTCAAGGCCCTCAATAGGCGCGCAACCGCTCTCGAATCCTTGAACCGCTACGAGGAGGCTTTGAGGGGTCTGTCTCCGTTCCAAATATAGTTCGTCTCGGACTCAGTTCCCCTGTACAGACTTCACTGCTGCAACAATCCTTGAAAAGTTCCAAAACGAGACGGCCGCACAAGCGGTAGAGCGTGTCCTGAAAAAGCTTGCGACAGTAAAGGCGCAGTCCATCCTGGCTGTGGGTGATGTGTCATTCTTCAAAGCGTCAGTTCTCACACTCTTCACTTCAACCGAATAGACTCGTGAGCCCCGTTTGCCTTCGCAAACATTCATCTCGGCGTATTTCGCTGCTTTCCGGAAACGTGAGCTCTCGATTGCATCATCCGATGCACTACCTGACCAAGACGTAGGCTCACTTCCTACGCTTCCCGAGACCCCGTCGCAAGGCGACCAAACGCTCTTGCTGGCTCTCGAGGCGCTCGAGGCCGCTGACTATCCGCATGCACTCACCCTCGTCAACGAAGCACTCGAACAGGGGATATCATGGGATATTGGTCGTGCCGAGGCCTTCAACTTGCGCGGAACCTTCAAGTACGTCGATCATGCATACATTTTCTTGCCCTCCGAATTTACGATCCTTTCTGCAGCTTCCTGACTGCAGATGTCCGTGGTGCCAAAGCCGACTTGCTCGAGTCGCTCACTCTCAATCCATCGTTTACGCAATCGCTAGTAAAGCTTGCAAGCGTGCACATGGAAGAAGGTGACAATGCGCAGGCAATGACGTGCTTTGAGGATGCCATCAAGATCAACGAAAATGATCCAGACGTTTACTATCATCGAGGACAAGGTGTGTTAATATCATTTCTGCCTGATGTTGAAGTTAATCCTCTCCCAAGTGTTCTTCATCACGAACGACTTCGCATCCGCTGCCACCAATTACACAAAGTCGTCTTCGCTGGATTCGTCATTCGTGTTCTCGCACATTCAACTTGCGGTCGCACAATACAAGTTGGGCAACCTTGCGAATAGCATGGGAACCTTCCGACGGACAATGACATCGTTCCCCTCTAGGGGTGAGGTTTGCAACTACTAGTACGTCGTACGGCAGGACATGATCAGAGCACATGACATACTTTTCATTTAGTGGAGAACTGTTGTTAGACCAACAACGATTCCAGGAAGCCGTTGAGAAGTTTGACAGGGCGATCGAGCTCGAGAAAGCCAAGTCAGTTTTCCTCGCAATCTTCTGTTCGTTTGACACTGAATCAAAATTGCTAGCTCTCCTCCCAATCCCCTGCCTCTTGTCAATAAGGCCCTTGCAATCTTCCAATGGCGTCAAGACCTCCCAGCAGCAGAAGCACTCTGCCGTGAAGCTCTCGTTCTGGACCCTTCGTGTGAACCTGCCGTCGCCACGCTGGCACAGCTTGCTCTCCAAAAGAGCGAGATTGATGTCGCGATCACCTGGTTCGAGAAGCAGGTCGAGATGGCGAGAGGAGAAGCAGAGATCACCGCTGCGCTCACCTATCTCGAGGTCGGTTGACATCGCTAGGTCGCTACTCGGTCAGGTAAACTAACTCTCTTCTCCAGGCCAGCAAGGCACAACTGCAGTTCATCCACAACTATCCACAAATGGCGGAACAGTTGACGCAGATTGCGCGTGGAATGTTCTAGTCTCGAACGTCCGGTCGTCTGCGGTAGTTGGTCAGCATGCATGTAGGTCAAGATTTGTCCAGAGACTAGAGATATGCGAGGATGAGGACGTGGATCATCATCTGCAAGTTATCACGTCTTTAATAGGTACACACGCTTTGCTATCTTTTTCTTTTCCATTTTCATCATGTTCAAGTCGATCACGTCCATATACATCGTTCACTCTTTTCACGTTCGTCTGTTTCGTGCCATCCTCGCTCTTCCTAGATCCCGTGTTTTCGTCCGGACGAATCATGCTAGTCAAATCGTGTCCCGCATTTTCATATGGTCGAATACCACCACACGTTCACCACTCACTCCATTTTTCGCCATGATGCGGATCTGAGTCGTCTGATGTCCAACGTCCGAGGTCCAGTTGTGGACCCGATCCGAGCCTGCGTTCCGTTTGAATTGATCAATTTCAATTTGAGTCCCGGACAGATCTATCAGTATTACCTGCGAGCGCTTGCTCAAACTCGGTCACTGGCACTAGATGGAGATGGCGCCGCATGAACGGGGGATGTCGGAGATCGTGTGGTCGTCAAAGACGACGCGTCTGTGTTTCATAATAGCGTGGTCGGCGATATCCCTCCAGGTTCTACAAGTATAGGCTGCTGCATAGTGCCATCACGGCAGGTGCCTCAGTTGCTCGTGACTGACTTCGGGCACCAGGTAGGTCCAAGTGTGCATGTGAGCAACAAATTGAACATCATGGAGGAACTCGACGCTCGCGACAAACCACCGTCTTGTCTCATTGCCGAATCGAACGACACGTACACGCACCGGCGACCTTTTCCTTCCTGGGCCCCAAGACTTCAAGTCCCAAGGTCTGAATCAGCTTCCCGATGTGAGCCTTGCGTTCGCACCGCACCATGTGGTTATTGTATAGTATTGGGGTTGACTTTTGGCCATGTTGCACAGGGGCGATATTTTCACTGTGAGTTACTACTAGTGCTATATCACCTTTGCTTACAAAAGAAACAGCCGTAGTATTCCTCACGCAAGGCTACGCTCGCCGCACGGTAAAGGTCTTCCATAACTCACGATGAACCCATCCCATACACTTCCTCATTTTTTCAGAGGTGCCAGTGACTCCGATTCTGACGAGGTCTACGTTTCCAGGAAGCTTGACGAGGACAGGAGAAATGCAAGGGGCGTGTCTCGTGTCGACTCTGCTCTATCACCGCCGCCTGGCTGAGACACCTTGTCCACCTCCAAAATCATCTCCACCTTCAAGAAGTCTCCTTTTTGGACTCGGACTTGGACTCGCTCGACGTTGGCTCGACACGTTGGCGCCGGCTGACACCCGCCTTATCTCGGGTGGTGACGGTATGGCCCTTGACTTTAATAATGTTTATTATCAGGTAGGTTCTTTCCACTTAATGCAATGCTGATGTTGAATTTGATCATGGGGATGTAGATGCGCAGCCCTTCCGATGTGATAATTCCATCAGCGACTTGTACCGTATCTTTGACCTCACAGGGGTGGCAGTGGTGGAGAATACTCTCATCAGGTCTGTACTTACATCCTTATCATCAATCTGGTGTTAGTTGACAAGATTGTTGTATTCCAAGACTTGCTTGAGGCATCCGTAATCAGTTTTTGCCCGAACGCATATGCCTTGATGTTGAAAGTTGACTTCTTGACGGTGTGTAGCACTGCTTCTCCTTGATTATGATACATGTTGTTGCATGCAGTCAAACCTCTGATTAGGCTGGCACATCAGAGCAAATCAAGGCTTTTCGTTTTGTATTTGTCCAAGCAAACGATGTGGGATGACAATGGGGTCTTCTATTCATTGCAATTGCACAACATTTGTTGTGTTCTTTCAATATGGCTGTCGTCCAGATCCATCTCACGTATGTACATACATTTATTTGAGTTTATTATTCTGACTGGTGGGCTATTCATACAATACCATCACAGGACCATTAGAATTTGGACCATGATTCTGTAGTTCAGTTTCTTTGTTTCACCCATTCCACCCATCTGTATTCTGTTTCTGAGTGAGCAATCAATACTTCTATCCTCACAGTAGTTCTTAACCTTGACCAGGATTCATTTCCAATGTAATGCCAATCCAATCCTTGAAACTGTTCAATAAAAAGAAGACAGTTGCTGAGCTATGGAATTTGACAGCAGATCAGGTAGGCTGTCAAAATCTACTATGGATTGATTTCACATTTCTGTTATGCCAGATTCTTGCATTTTTTGATGAAATCGATATGAACCTGCACATGTACATGGTGTCAAGGATGATGTGGTCAGAAAGAAGCTTGATGAAGTTGTTCAGAGAATCAGATCATTTGTACAGGCTTGGTGAGCCACTTACATTGTGATCATGCATGGGACAGAGGCTCACATTTTTATAGTCAGGGTCCAATTTTTCTCAGCCCATCTATAGAAGTGCCATTTCTGGGTGCAAATCTAGAGGTCAGAACCCTATATGACCTTGTGGGGTGGATGTTCTCTATCTCCGCTGGCAAGACCAATAGGAGGAGTGCAGACAGGGATTCTTATTATTTTCCACTCATCTGTGTCATCTGTGTCTTTTGTAGATGCCTCACAGAAAATCTGATCCCTCCAAAGGCGGATGCCAACCCCAGTAACCCTAAACACCATGACCCTCTAATTGCCCATATACATACTGTGGTTTGACAACCCGACTGATGGAGAGACATATTTTTCTCTCTCGGCCAACCTTGATTGTCAGAGCTCTGAATCCCAGACAGCCTATGGACCAATGAAGCGAGCAATACGCCATGAGAGGGCTTTGCAGCTCCAGCAGGTTGGGATACTCCCAAAAACGGTTAATGTACTGTAGATGCTCGGCCAGTTGATGGTAGGCTGCTGTACGGTTTTTGTGCAGAGACAGTTCCTTTCTTATTTGTCAAATCGTAAGTGCCAGTTCACTTCATCGGATCCATTAGCATTCATTGTTGCTATAGCGTCATGAATAAAAAGGCCAAGGTGCCTTTTGACCGACAGTCCGTTGAAGGGTTCGCTGTCAAGGGATCTGAGTTCCTTCCAAAGAGGGTTGGAGATCCACTTTTGGACTATGACGCAAGGCTGTTCAAGCATGCATGTCAAGATCTATGCGAGACATGCTAGTCATTGGTCACTTGTTGACAATTGGATTTCAATATTGAACACTTTAGGTCCGCATTCTAAATTCATCTGTAATCACTCAGGATAAGGCACGCCTCCCAGTGTCAACTTGACGGCTATCTCCATCTATTTGAACCTGTATCTCAACTCTTCCTCATCTCTGGCACGGATGTTCCATACTTCGGTGCTGTCTCACATCAGACACGCACATATTCCCTCTACGACCCTACCACCACACTAGTCTCTCTGCTCTGCCCACAGGGTTTACGACCTCGCTACTCTTGGAGTACATTTGTCCCCTCAGCTTGTGTCACGGACGACAACAGTGACCGCGTTTTACTCCCCCGCTTTGTTTATTTGCACACAACCGCTCGTCTCACCACCCACTTTATTCAACCGAGCGCAATTACTTGTCGCTGCCCCACCTCATACTGTCACCCGCCTCACTCGCCCCTTGATTATCCGAGCGCAGCCGCTCGCTCGCCTGTCATGTCCCGCTGGCAGCGAGCCCCATCCCATCCCCCGATCGTCTTCCATTGAGCACCACCAATCATCTGGTCCCAAAACTGCGTCACACTAAATCCGATCGCTTGTCTCGCTCTCTCTGCCCATGTTCGTCGATGATGGACAATGCCGCAACATTATGACAAAGACGGAGCTGGGGTAGCAAAGGCCACACCACACCACAACAGCGATAGCGCTGGGCGGCCCACACCAACGACGACGACAAGCGCGTAGTGGTGACCGATGCCGCAGCACAGAGACGAGGCAAGAAAGCGGCACGACGACGACGACAACGAGGACGACCACCCCGACGAGACAAGAGGGCGATGAGGCGATAATAACTACTATGGCTACCACCCCCGCGGCAAGACGAGGAGGTGCACGAGCCCGATTGCTCCTTCTCATCCATCACTCCCATCCGCTCTAATAAGCCCAATGGCTCGACAATGACGACAACGATATCATGCGCATGGCCAAAACCATGGGACGACGACGATGAAGACGCGACGCGACGTCGACGCCGACACGGGGCCAGTCAATGTCACCGCTAGGATGACGATGACGACGATACGACAAGACGTCGACTCGGGCACGAGGTTGGCCAATGCCACTCACCACCACTATGCAGGCGCCACACCATGACGACGACGACGACGACGCCACGTGCCCACGACGACACTAGCCCGTGCGCTGTAAACGAGTATTTAGTTTGTGGATATTTTTGATCCTTGTCCGACTGCCGGAGTGGAAAAAATGCATATCTGCCGACGTTCTTAGTAACATACAGAGACAACACAACTGCTACAAAGGTACAGGAAATCACGGAAACAGATCCTTCAATGTGACGCGTTTAATCCAGTCATCATTTCCCAAAACGTCCCACAGCTCCTTCTCCGTGCGAGGGTCCGCAATCTCGTTGATCTCTGCACCCGCATAGCTGACAAGGTAAAACACACCCGGTTGTTGTGTCGAGGAAAATATGTACTCGTCACGGCAATTTATTTCTTCAAGGACATTGATAATGGTGTCGGTTGGAACACCGAGCATGCCTGCAAGTGTGTCTTTTACGCTCTCGAGGCGCAAAATATTACTGTTCCAGCCCTTTGGGTCACCAACTTTAGGGTGATGGGGACTGGCCTTCGCCTGCAAAGTCAGCTAAAAATGGACAGAGATAGACTCGGTAATGTACCTTGGGCCGAACGGCCTTACGCGTCATATTATGAATGTCTTGGTGACAAAAGTCGGGGGTCCGAGGCACTCAAGGTGGTGGCGAAAAGCAACGTTACATCTAGCTACAGTGCGCGTACTGTATTCGGTACGATTAGGTAAAATATGATGTTAACCGCGGCGAGTGTGATCTCCAACACTTGGAGAGACAAAAATTGTCAGCGACTGTACCTCCTGTGCTGCGAGATCACATACTGTGAAGTGAGTGGAAAGGGGAACGCAAGAGAGGGTCAATCCGATAAATTTATTTGGTTTACAGTAAAGTTCCGCTATCCTCTCGCGCCACCTCCTATGCACTCACTCCGACCGCGACGCGTCCTCATCTCCATCTCATTACTCCCCAGGTGCAGTCGTCCTCGTCCTGTTCTTCGTCTCAATTTACTGAGTGGTTTCGTTGCCTCGCCAGTTGGTAGTTTCAGCCCGATCCCTCCCCTCTTCTTTGTATTTGTTTTTTGTACCATTTTCTGTACCATTAGCGTGCTCCGTGACTTGCTCGCTCTGTATCGTCTGCCTAGTAGCCGCGCTGCCCGTGCGGCTGCGGTAATCGCACCACTGGCAGGGTCACTTTCATCACGAGTTCCCCAATTTTCTTATAAGGCCTTACAAGACATGAATAAGACGTACATTATCCACAATATGAGTAAACCCCTTAGAACGGAAGCTCGGTTGGCCAATTAGCACCGCACGTACAACAATCGTGCATGGTTCTCAGCACGTCACTCCTGAAAAAGCACCCCCGGTCAGATTTTAATGAGCAGGACACATAAACCCTTATAACTGAAGCTCGGTTGGTCAATTAGCATCATGGATAGCACAATGGCACACAATTCTCGACATATCATCGTTGATAAAGCACTCTCAGTTAGGTCGTAACGAACAAGATACACAAATCCTTATAACTAAAGCTCAGTCGGGCAATTGGTATTATCCAGACATCAATACCCCATGATTCTCAGCCTGCTGCAGGTGATAAAGGACTCTCCAATGGGTCCTAATGGGTCAGTCATTAGGGATGGGCATGGGTCACGGGTACGGGTCGGTGTTTGTCAACCCGAGTACCCACATGAATTGGCCATGGGCATGAGCATTGTCGCAGCCCCATACCTGTGTCGACACTGCGTCGCATCGTCGTCGTCATCATCGCCGTGTCGTCATCGTCATCGTCGCCAGGGTGGTGAGATGACGCTCGCGGTCATGGTAATGGGGTGGCATTGGCCAACCCCTCGTCCCGTGTCGACACCGCGTCGCGTCATCACTGTCGTCATCGTCGTGTCGTCGTCGCCGGGGTGGTAGGATAACGTTCGTGTGGTCAGTGTCATGGTGA
>JBBPJX010000648.1:0-12596 GCA_038088955.1 Neotropicomus parvogracilis | reverse complement strand
TGTCGCGTCAACGTCGCACGTGGGCCCCTATGTCAGTCCCCGAATAAGTCAAATGCGGGCCACCGTCGTTCTCAGGACAAGCGGACCTTGCGCGGGCATGCATCTTATCTACGACCATATGTTCTGTGGCCAATGATCAGTGGCGCACCTCCAGGCATGGACAAATATCGCTCTCACTCAGTTTCTACAGCAAACCAAGACGTGTGAGCGCTGTTCGACCGGAAACGGGTTCGGTGTCTTTACCTGATAGTAGATGGGCCCAAAGTAGACATAGGCTTCCAATGGTTCGCCCGTAATGCCGCTCGTCAGCATATCCTTACCAGCATAATTGAACCCGTGCTCAATCAACATCCGAGACATGTCCTCCACCTAATCGGGTACCGTTGCGCTGGACCAACGAGCAATGTCCGATATCACGTACCTTGGACCCGCCAAATGCGGTTCCATATTGAAGCTTGCCGCACAATACACCCGCCTGAAACAAGGGGTAAACATCCAGTCCTCAAAGGTGGGCTAAATATTACATTACCTTGCCGGCTAAAAGCTCGATCATTTTCCCTACTGTCATCCGAGAAGGGAAACCGTGGGGGTTCATGATGGTGTCTACGACGACGGCGTCAATCTTGGAAACCGTGCAGGTCGATATCTCCTTACCAGGACTAATTCCTTGGTCATTGAACGGCATGTCCTCCGGATTCACGATCAATCCACACACCCCCTTTTGACCGTGCCGGGAAGAAAACTTGTCCCCCAGCTCTGGCCGCCGCGTTTGGCGGATCAGGACCTTGATCAACGTCTGGTCGTTCTCGGTGTCGCTAATCATCACTTTGTCGATGTACCCAGCCAAAGGTGATTTGTAAGTCATCGGCGTGTTTTTATATGGAACCGTCGCGGCTTGTCCGGTGAACGTGTTGTCGTTGGCGTTCGTCGGCGTCTGCTTATTCACGTAGACGTCCCCCGGATCAACCCTCTCCCCGACGCCGGCGAGGCCGTCCAACTGGATGATATCATACTTTTTTTGAACCGCACCATTGTCGTCAAGCGGTGCATCCGCGAGCCGGTCAAATCTAAGGTGAGATCCACCCGTCGGAATATGATTTGCCCCAAGAAGAAAATAAACTTACGTGCCATTGGGATATTTTCGAACGAGGGTCGCGTTCTTGCGCAGTACTTGACACCGTCCGTAGCCACGGTCAACGCTAGCCTAGAGCGCCCAGTGAGCGTAAATATCAAGAAACAGGGGGCGTGACAAACTTTATTCAGGATCAGCGCGTCTTCGATGTCGTACCCAGAGTAGCTCATGACGGCCACCGTCGCGTTTTGACCAGCGGGTAGTCGATCGTACCCAATCAGTTCGATCGTCTTGGTCTTGACCATCGGCTGCTGAGGGTAAACCGACAAATAGAGAAGCGTGTCGATTCTATGGAACTGGTTGTAGCCAATCGCCCCAATCGCTTGTTTGCCCATGGCACATTGATACGTGTTCCGTGGGGACTGATTGTGATGGGGGTAGGGAATGAGTCCAGCAACCGCGCCTAGGATCGTGAACGGTTCAATCTCTAGATGCGTCGTTGCAGGAACGATGTCTGATTCGTACAGGGCAATGTACGAGTCGTTCTCCTCGTTCACGTCGAGATACTCCACGAGGCCATGCCGTAGAAAGTCGTCGAACGACATCTCTCCGGCTTTCAGTTTCTAGTCATCACCTTCAGCGAACATGACACGCTTCGCAAGGAGTGGGCACTGACAGCGACATGTTCCAAAGTGACCTTCTGCACCCCATTCTCAACAATGATCATTGGCCGACATATTCGGCCACCGTCGCTTGCGATGTGAACGGCCCGATGATGATGATTCACATAGACACCAACAAACTCACTGACGCGGCCCGCCCTACGCAGCCTTCGGAAGTTGGCAACGAACCGGGCGGGAGACCGCGTTAGACCCACGATCGTTCCGTTTATGTTAACGACGAATGTATGAGGTCCGTATATCTCCGCGCCGGTGGATAGGCGGATATCTTTATAACACCCTCGATGAGTCTTTTAGGTTGAAGTCATGACCGCGGGGTGCACACCTTCCACTCCGAGCATGAAGGCTAAACGTATGATAGGTTCCTCTTCCACGTCCGTCGTGATGTGCGTCATGAGCGCGAGATTTTTTACGAGACCGCAAGCCTCGCCTTCCGGGGTATCGCTTGGGCAAAGCATACCCCATTGGCTAGGTTGCAGGGCACGTGGTCCGCTGACTTTGCGAGTCTTCTCAAATTGCGATGTAATACGGGTCATCATTCCGAGAGCAGATATGAAACTCAGTCGGCTGAGAACGTGCGTTACGCCCGCCCTTTCCATCTTGAACCGTTTCAGAGACCAATTGCCAGTAGAAATAGCCCGAACGAAACCTGAGGTAATGTGATCACCCTGAAACTGCATTGTGTTGAACGCATCAAATTCGTTCGTCCGTGAAGGCTTTTTCAAGACCTTGTCGATCGCAGATTTGAGATTCGCATTGAAGGTCTTGAACAGATCCTCAAAAAGCAATGCCAACAGCTGACCAGCACTTTAAAACGAGTTTGCGCGAGTGAGTATTGAACAAGAAGTGCACTTCTGGCACCACGTACAGCTCCAGACGTTTGTTTCCAACGTAGTCACGATCGTCGACCATTTTTTCATCGTCCATGGCCATGAGAACGCGCCGAGTCATTGTCGCAACGAAAATAGCCTTTGATATCAAATCCAGTCCGACAACCGGCACATGCGCCAACACAATCGTCGCTAGCGCCTCCAGTGCCTCTTCCCAGGCCGGCCTTCGCGGGCCTACAACCTTGCGATTGATCTTTACCCTAGACCCAATCCATTCCAGTGCCTGATGGCGAGTAAATATCCCGAGCTTGGCAGCTTCTTCCAAGTTGGCAGCAAATGCGGACTTGTAGGCGTCCGTAGTTCCGGCCGTAAGTAAAAGGATTTCCTTGTCAGATTGAATACTGAGAGCCTTGAGCGCGATGACGATCGGAACGTCCTCGTGAATCGAGTTGTGACGAAGATATATCTTGCCTTTTTTAGTCGCCACGTACGTTTTGGACTTGAGGCCCCCGTGAGTTGAACTAGACGAACATGGATACCGTGAGGGACGACCCGGCAGGAGATAACGCGTAGATGCTCACGAGGTACAGGAAGCCTGGACGATGCCCTTGACGTGATCGGTTTCCACGATGATCCGGTTCTTGCTCAGCTGCTCCTGGACGAGGATGACCTTTTCCGTGCCTTTGACGACAAAGTAACCGCCTGGATCGAGCGGACATTCGGTCATGCGTGCGAGTTGTGCCTCGGAGCGACCGGTCAAGATGCACTTGTTACTACGCAGCATGATTGGGAGACGACCGATGTTCACGTTTGGTCTCCTCACGACGTTCTTTCCCCGGGTATACTGAATAGTGACGAGAATAGGTGCGCTGTAGGTGATGTCGCGTAGCCGACATTCGTGCGGGGTGATGCTCTTGTCGATAGCATCCAGATCGGTGCGGTCAGGAAAGCCGACGTGAATGTCGGTGTATTTGAGCCAGAACCTGGGATCGACGTCCGACGTGATCTTGTTGTTCGCCTTGACGATATTCTTGATGTCCGTATCGACAAAGTAGTTGAACGAATCGATGTGTTGTTTGACGAGACCCTTGACTTTGAGGAAGGCAGGCAACAGGAGCCACTTGTCCTGTTGGATTGACCGTCAAGGTGTTGGATGAGGCGAGATGTAGGACGAGCGCACCTCCACATTTTTAATCGGATCTGAGAGACCCAAACCGCGCCAGTTTGTATGGTTCAGATGCTGCCATTCCTCGCCCTCCAGTTCGACCGCCATCGATGATTGGCTAACAAGCAAGCGAGTGACTTGAGTACTTATTTGTGTTTGTGACAACAACCAAATGACGACTGGCAAGATTTGAAGGAGAATTCAAGACAGTGTCCCCATGTTACAGACAGGGTAACAGTATCGCCGCTGCCAGAATCATTCAAATGGCTCTAATTTTACTTTGTTATGTCCTAGTGTAGCTGACATTCACTCTTTAGGCTAGCTAAATCATATCACCAGGCTATCGAAATGACTGGATTTTACTTTGCTATCTCACCGAGCTCGCCGCGCACCCGACTTCCTGCTGGCATGTTGGTGAATATAACGTTCACTGCGCAACTGACGATTTCTATGATCGACATTGTCTTGACTATTAGAAGTGGGTTCTGGGTCGTCCAAAGCCTTTCTGAATCAGTTTCTGCTCTATTCAATCGAAACCGCAAAGTGGGCGTCTCCCTGGTAGCTTGGTTCTCTTGGATTCGGGTCTGCAGGAATGCATATGGCCAAGTATGCTATACCAGAGAACTTCAAGGCCTGCATGCTCATTAAGCTGCAGAACGTTCGCACGTAATATTTCTGTCGCATCAACACGTTTACATGCACATTGACGGGTAACCTCAGAATCGTCGTTATTGCCGTCCAGGCTCGGATAGGGCAGCAGCCCTTTTGACATTTCTCGTGAAAAATACTGCGAGCGATTATCTTGCTGTGTTCTGTGAGTCGCCCTGCGAGCCATAAATCACACTTTAGTGCCATGCGGTATCCCTCTGGCGATCGTTGGGTCCGAATATCAGCGAGCTATTGTTATTTTCTAGTATGTCTCACGCGTTCGCTATTCGGGGCTAGTCACCGGATCGATGCGTCAACTGGAGCCGCTTCACACCGTCGTTTTTAGCTGCTGTGAGTAAATCCGACTGCTCGCAGGTGTGAAGGCGGATCTTGAAACTGACATGTTGTCGTCTTGCTTTTGACATGGAAAGCTTTCGCAAAAGGGTATTCCTCCGACGAAGAAACTTTGCTTACTAGTCGCATCGCCGTATAGCACCGTCTCTAACGTCGGTTTGATCAGAGACGTTGTAAAAACTAGTCAGGTTAAGAGTAAGCCCCAACTGACTACCTAACGCGTTCTCAGGCCGACTCGGAGGGCACGATGTGTTCTTGCCGCCGTCTATTAGCCTCGTTTCCCCCGCTATCGGCGACTCCCACCACCGTGGTGGACTGGGCGCTGAGCGCCGATATTTTGAGCGCACTGCTTAAAAATCTAGGCACTAGATGTACTCTCGAATCGCTTCCCACTGTAAGTGGTCCCGGACCGAAGCTGACACAACCCCTTCGAGTTTCGCCCTTGGCGCTGAAACCGAACCTTGTTAGCATCTGCACCGACCTTGGAGCAAAACGAGTCTGACCCCAGTGTTCGCAGTCTCTTCGGTCATGGTACAGATCCGAATACCCAGCGCCGACCTTTCGACCCTCGCAGTCTTGCCAGACTCCTTTGCGGCATGTCGACATTGCCATGTAGCGAAGACCGTCCATTCCACTCAGCGTACGTAGACGCCGCCCGTAACTTGCGCTCCCCCAGCTGTATGTCTCTCAATGTTACACGTCTCACGCGGTTCTGATCCTACCACCAGTCGCATGTTGACTTTTCTTGTCTGAGCGACCTTTGTGACGTTAGATGACGAAGTCCAGTATATCTGGACGTGCGTGACGGTTCTGGTTTTCGTTCAGGACAGCTTTCTGACACTTTTCCCCTCTTCTCTTACAGTATGCGTAAGAGGAGTTCCCTCGAGTGGATGTGTTTCTTTCTCCGCTATGTTATTATGCCTGCACATGTACGAGTGCATTACAGTCTCGCAGACGATCGTCGATGCAAGCTTTACATGCATAACCCCAATGTTTGAAGCATTGGCAGACGGCAGCAATCCTCCCGCTTTCTGCAGGCTGTGGTACCCACATGTCATAGTTTCGACGCAGACTATTCAAACCCTGCTCGAGTTCGTTTAGCGTCTCGCGGTAAGTCGAATGTGATTTTTTCTTTGTAAAGCTATAGTTCAAGTTGACAAATCCCACAGTGCTCGGTCTATATAATCAACCCGGAAAGATCGCGCTCTTATTGTCAATTCTCATCTTGGCGGAGATTGCAGGGACGACGAGAATGTCATAGCTGGGAAATAAATGGAACGTGCATCTTGATAGGAATAGACAAGAATGGTATGAAGCAAAGGCGAGTCCCTGCTCCTCTGTCCGTCGCGAGTTTTCAGAGTGTCTACGCAGCATACTAGGATTCATCAACCATTGCACGCTCGTCTGCTTGACGTTGTTCGAGTACCTCTTCGCTCGCAAGACAGATTGGGGTAGAACATGACTCGGGCTACAACACGCCGCTGAACTGCGTCTCAGTCTTGCTCATATCGGTGGTGGTTTTGTGTGGCTTAGAATACGAGCGGGGGTCGGCGTCTTTAGTCCGTGCTTTGTGTTTCTCGTTGCATGTCTCTGATCCCTGGTGCTCTTCTTTTCTGCCACGATTCAGCTGGGCCACGGCTCTGAACAGCATCCCGGTACGACCTTGTTTACTTTTTGGACCGTGTTTGTTCACGACTTCGCCATCAGGGATGCCGCGTGGTTCTAAGCATGGAGCGCTTCGCAAGGGAGGAGATTTTGACAGAACCACTCTTCATTTGCGAAATTAACATGGGAACTCTGGAAAGTGGCACGATAGACCCATTCCATGGCCTCCGATTGTCTTCGGCGGCTAATGTCCCGTGTAGAATGGCTAAGACGAGGATAATACCCTGAGACAGTAGTCATCTCTGTTGCATGTTTTCGACGGGCCATATATGAGCTGAATTCTTGCTGTTGTAACTCTCATTATCACCTTCAATGTAGCTCATCAAGTAATACCAATGACGTCTCAGTACTTCAGTGTCCATCGACACGATTGGTTAGAGAAGGATGATCATGACCAATTCTTACCTTGCCCCTTGACGGTCCGCTTGGTCCTCACGTGGTAGTTTGCGAACGAGTGCGAGAAGATATGACCCACGATTTACAAATGATGCCGTCCCTGTTGATTTCATTCATATACAGTACCAGGATAAGACCTTGCAAACTCAAGTACCAAGGCAAAGTATTGCCATCATGACTACTTTTACCTTGTTAGCGGTGTACCAAATTAGAATTCCACTCTCTTGGTCAAGTCCTGTAGGCCATTGGCAAGTAAGTGTACTGACCAAAGAAACCGGTGCACGGTCTACATACCATGTGAGGTGTGGTAGAAAACTGACCGTCCAGGTGAGCAAAAGGCTGACGTGACGTTGAATATCAGTTACGCACCCTCGGTTCTTGAGTCCAGAGTTTGAAGGGCATGTCGTCATCCCTTGCAAGCACGGTCTGCAAGTATGCTCCACATCGCGCTCGCATTTCGAAAATGCGAGTTCTGTTAGACGATCGAGCCATGAAAATGGATACGAAAGCAAAAAGATTTCAATTACTTGAGCTCGTCGCGCAGTTCCACCCACGACAGGTCAGGTCTCGCGGTTAAAGCGTCGAGGAAGAACTATCGAACAGAGCGGTGTTTGGTTTAATTTAGAGTTGCAGGTGGATCTTAGAGTGTTCTACCATTGTGAAGGTCAACTGTCGTTCGTCATCGTCGTGTGCTGTTTGCCTATCCCTACATGCCGACAAAGAGATCTATTGGACAGATAGTTTATCGTAACGTGGAAAATTAGCAAACGAGTTTCCTACCACGCTGGGCCACTGCGTATCCGTTTCTGCCATCGTGGCATCCGGCGGTTCAGAATCCGGTATGTCAGGTAGGATGACGTTGCCTAGCTGTGGTGCTAACGAGTGGTTCCATTGTTGGGAATATTTCTTGCTCAATCGCACTGCGGGGTATGGCATAGGAAAGTCGAATTCATACGCATGTTTGACTAGTACTTACTAAGCTGAACGATTGATATGGCAACGGCTGCTCAGTCGTGGGAATGAGTGTCGTACACAAGGTTGGATGAAATCGACGACTAGCCTCTGAACACCTGTCCAGTGTCAACCGACCACTTCTTCGAATAGGTGTTTGGCCCTCCGCCCAGCTGCAGATCTGAGAAGTGTCATGGGCGAAACGAATACTCGTAGCCGAAGGTCACGTACCCAATAACGTCTCGGAGTAACTGCAATCGAAGAGGGCCTCAAGAGGATTTCAGTGGGACGAACTGTTTTGATAAATACACGTACAAACAACTTTGAGCCATTTACGTTCTTCAGAGGCGTTATGAGGCGTTCATGCAAGATCTGCACAGCTCTAAGGTTGAGTATAACATCAACGAGTCAAAATTACATAGTTGGAGATGGCCTTGCCATCTGCGGCAATAATTTCTGAGCTTGTGTCAATATCTTTCTACATGAACTGTAACAAGAAACTCTAACCTTGTCTCGGCTTATTGGCTCCCTCGAGATCTGCCAGGACATGTCCTGTATCTGGGTGACATGTTTCTAACATATAATATTGCAACAAGAATGTAGCAACTCACAATAGAAAAATAAATGTCCATCCTCTGAAGCACCACAGACCAATCGATCAATCTGTCGTAGCTTCAAGGAAATTGAAGATCTATGGGTCCACAAGAAGATCAAGATCACATACAATGTTCGCGCATGTAGGGTAAAGTTCTTCTGGGTGATGCTTGCGATCCATCATGAGGACAATGTCTTCAGCATGATAGCCTTGCGAATCTGGTGGAATAAGATTGCAAACAACGACTCCGTTGCTAATGCCTACCCATCAGATTGCGATAGAGTTCTTGGGCGTCTCGGTGAGCCCAATGGATGTCATGCAAGTCATGTTCGCCTCGGACGTGCCGTATGGCAATGAGAAGCGCCCTTTTCTTCCCTGCTAACGGATAATCAGCACCGTAGCTAACTCCTTCTTGCGCATGATGATGCCCGTTAAGGTCCACTGATCGTAAATCTGTGATATAGCGAACAACTTGCTGTGCATTCGGACGTTCCCCAGGGAGCGACCAACACGTTACAATAAACGCCCAGTGTTCGTCATGAAGATCGGGGGAAATAGGACGGTCCGGGAACTTGCGCTGTACGATTTTCAACCCAATAACAACCCTCTCAGGTTTACCTTCCCACGGGATGTTACCAGATAGCACCTATTACCAAATCGTCAGCACTAACTTGAATCCGTTAAGATGAGCAAGAGACTTGACAACCTCAAGCATGATGCAACCAAAAGAATACACGTCGGCTGATGGTTTTGGTTCATATTCGTCGTCAAACAATTCAGGGGCGGCCCATCGTATAGCACCAGGGTCTGCTGAGGGCCGATTTAGGTATGATAAGCCAGTCTGCAACTTCCCAAGGGCAGATGAAAGTCCGAAATCGGTTAGTCGTGGGTTGTATTCTTCATCAATGAGAATATTGGACTACAAGCAGGAGAGGTTCAATATAGCTTGTTGGGCCTAGAAAACAGACGTCGACCCACGCTTGTTAAATCGCCGTGGAGTACGGGGATCGAATGGACTGATGTCCACAAAATTAGGATCACATCAAACCATAAGCCATTCAAGACGTACGGTATTCTAAGCAGGACGCTATTTCATGTAGCTGGGGTTGTTAGCGCAGTCAATTGTCAAGTCAGGAACGACTCACAATAAATAATCGCTCGGTCAGTGTATATGTTTTGCCAGCGTCCTTGAGAAACGAGTTGAGAGTTCCATTTGGCATCCATGCCGAGACTATAGCATCCAGGGGCCCAAACCCCTTTGCGACACCAAGTAACGGAACTATATTTTGGCGATCACAATCGAGTCTCCTCCAGAGTCCAAGTTCTCGTCTTAGATCCTAAAGTAAACAGTACGGATCAGTACGAATTATTCTTGCGTTTGATGCTGGCGAATAAACCTTATTTATCGCGTCTGACTGGTCTTCCGAAGAGACGAAATGCCTCACTGACTTGACTGCAACCTACCGGAGCGCAACATCACATGTGGCGTAGGTGTCAGAGAATGAATGACGCACCGAAGACGAGGAGCCTAAAAACTCTTTGTACTTGCACTTGTATACGTCTCCAAATCTACCGCCTCCGCAGTAGAGGGCAGTTTCACGATCTATTCGATCACTTAGGTCGATCAATTTGCGTCCGTTGAACCTGCTAGCGCAGCTGGAATTCGGTATTCTGCGAGAAAAAGCGAATTACCTTACGCTCGAGTTTGCATGTGGGGATGTTCCTTCATCGCGGAACTAGACTGGGGGGGAGAATGCGAAGAAGGATCCGGGCGCTACACAAGACGCGCGACGCGAAACTGGCGAGCCCCGCTCTACCACGACTCTCGAAGCTTCGAGGACGGCGACCTGAAATTTAGAACTTTGGCCTCGAAGATACTTTTTACGACCAGCAGTTGTAAGCTCCCAGAGCGTCTTGAAGCAATGTCATTCAGGCACCAGAACAGCTCTTTTTCAGTAGAAATATTCCCGGCGCTTCAAGTCACGCCAGCGCGGTCCGGGAGTTACATGGCAAGGTAATGAGGGCACCAGGATTCGCACGGTCACGTTGGTCCTTCCTTGTGACAGTCTGGTCTGGTCTGGTCACCGCGCCTTCGCCATCGACCACTTCCAAATGTCCAGTTCGCCAGCACCTCAGCCATCCAACTCTCTTCTTCTTCGCCGCCAGCTCACAGAGCTCACCAAAGCTCCCGTAGAGGGCCTCTCCGTAGGTACGGGCAACGTCCCTTCATGGTGTTGATCTCCAACGGATTCCTGACAGAATTATGGGAAAAGGACTCGTTGACGACAATCTATACGAATGGGAAGTCTTGATCATCGGGTGAGTCATCCCTGTGGGATTTCTGTGTCGTGCCGCCTCGCTGATCTCCCCCAAAGGCCACCCGATACTCTCTAGTGGGCACATCTCCTATCCCTAGGCTCGTTCTTGCTGCTGATCCACTTTTTCTTCCAGCGAAGGTGGTTTCTTCACGGCAAGATTGACTTTTCCACCCGAGTATCCCTTGTTGCCACCCAAGATGAGGTTTATCACTCCGATGTGGCACCCAAACAGTTGAGTGACCTTCGAGGTGGAAAACGATCCAATGTTGAGATGTCACACAGTCTATCCAGATGGCGTCGTCTGCATTTCGATCTTGGTGAGACTCGTGCAGAACCGTCCAAACTCGGCTCATCATTCTCTGGCCAGCATGCACCTGGCGATGATCAGTATGGTTATGAGGATGCGGGTGAGCGATGGATGCCCGTTCACACGGCCGAGACTATTGTGCGATTGTTCTCGAATCTGCCGATTGAGGACGCTCACCATCGTGTTCCACAGCTCATCAGCGTCATTTCTCTTTTATCCTCAGACACCCCAAACACGGACAGCCCAGCCAATGTTGATGCGGCAAAAGAAGTACGCACTGATCTAGCTGGTAGGTTTCTTTGCATACCTGAGTCACCCCTACTTACGGCTAGACAGCTTACAAGAAAAAAGTGCGACGGTTGGTGAGGCGTTCCGCAGAAGAGGCGTTGTAGTTCATCGATGTTTTCCTGATCATCATGCTGTAGTATATCGTCCCCATCCCAGTAGTTTCCTCGCGTACAGTTTTTCACGTGACCAAGTATGGCAGTTACGAGCTTGGCGACGCTGTGCGCTCAACTTTCTCTTGACCGTCTACCTCGACCATCCCGCCAGCCCGCTCTTCATCTCAGGAACTTCAATACAATGTCTGAAAAAGCTGGCGAGGCAAGTCTGTCCAAGGTTTTCCGTAGATCTGACCATAACCAACATAAATGTAAACCTTCCCGTATGTCGAACATTCGATCCATTCTCGTACGTGACTCTACAGGCCGTGCCCGCAGCGCAAAAGGGCAGTTGGACATCCTTCCTGAAATCGTTAGTTCAAGTTCCTGTACAAACAGTCTTGCATGCTCAACGATGTACCTTAGCCTCGCTGGATTCACGGGGGACCTTTCAGCTATGACAGCCCCACCATTCATCCTGTCGCCCACATCGCTCACGGAATTCCCTGGTGTGTTTTTAGCATGGAATTGTGGTGGTTGACACTAATTTGCTCGTAGCGTATTGGTGCGAACGCCCGGAGTTGTTTGCACAGATCGCCGATGGCAAGACAGAAGAAGCTCGTGCGTTGGCTGTGCTACGGTGGTTCATTGTAATGTCTCGTGCTCTTCCCTTCGCTGGAGCTCATCTAGGCATTGTTTAGAGCACCCTCAAGGGTCAATATACCTCTCGCAATGAATCGATGGGATCTGAGAAGAAGTGAGTTTTGGCTGGTCATATATCTGTTCCGGGCTAATCGTGGTCCAGGCCATTGAACCCTGTACTTGGAGAGTGAGTGTGTTGCACAACCGGAGACACGTTCACTAACAATTTCAGATTGTTCTACGGCTATTGGCCGGAGACCAAGGAGCGAGGCGGCAAGACTACCCTAGTTGTCGAACAGGTCTCACACCACCCGCCCATCACTGCTTACCACATAGCGAACAACGCAAAGGGCGTTGTATTGAACGGCCACAATGCCCAAAAGACAAGTTTTAGTGGTCTGTCTTCTCTTTGTGCGCCTACACGACAGACTGACACGTAGCCAGGTGGTAGCATCATCGTTAAGCAGGTCGGTCACGTTATTCTCACGGTTACGCTACCATCGGGAGAAAAGGAAGAGTACCTGATCACTCTCCCACGTCTTCGTATCGATGGCCTTTGGTATGGTTCTCCATACATCGAGCTTGCCGATACA
>JBBPJX010000647.1:0-12609 GCA_038088955.1 Neotropicomus parvogracilis | reverse complement strand
TGACCTTCTGGTGCGTCCGACTTACGTCCCAGGTCGCCTAGCTCATCTTGAGCCTCTCCAGGTGGGTCCTCAACTACCTCTCGTTTCGACTTTCCCCTGATGTGTCCTGACGCCTTCTGCAGCCTGCTCGATCGCGTTCTCGCGTCTTCCTCGCGTCCTGACGTCGCCGACTCGTGCGCTTCGTCGCTCGGCTCGACTTGTTCGTCTACAACACCCCTCAGCGAGTCTTCCTTCTCCTCTTGCTCTGGATGTTCCCTAAAACTAAATGACGCATTCTCCAGCTTCTTGTGTTGGTGTCTGAGGTCTTTGACTCTCGCTGATGCTTCTAGAGCGTCCGCTTCGGCACTCGGGCCGCCTTGGCCACTCCACTCCCCCTCGATTTTGACACTCAGGGATGCGCGCTTGCGCTGCGCGGGCAATCTACCGGGTGGTATGTGTCGCTTGTCGGGCTGTTCAGGTACGTCGTCATCGTTCGATACACCGCGCTGATCGCTTTGTCCAGCTTGCGCTGTCGGCCGCTCGTGCATGGTCGCGGCTGTTCTCTCCCCCTCGATCAGCGCTCGACGACACGTCCTTGCAGTCTGCCCTCCTCCGACGGTGCCATCGCCATTCGCGTCCGCGTGACCATGGCCTCGTAACAATATTTGCATGTGAGAACAACAGCCTGTATGAGCCTTACTAAGACGTCCTTTCTTGAAGTTCGACCACGGGAACTTCGAGTGTGTCGCTTTCAATCCGAGTTTTGCATTTATCGCATGATGATCGTCTTCGTCTCATCCGTGTACGGGCTGTTCCTGTCCACCATTTTCACGTTAGTGCTTAGTCGATATACGAGACTTGCTACGGCGCAGCAACGTACCTGTGTCATTCGAGTCTCTCAGAATTGGGAGCATGTTTGGTAGTATAGCGGAGCAACAACCTTGAGTTAGAAAGCAACTCTGACCGACCTTTTTCCAATATCTCGGTCAAGAGATACCTAGTGATATGCGTGGCGTGGATCATTTCCACCGATAAGATAACACAGTTCCCCTGGACGTCCCTAAGAGATATCCCATTGCAAAGCGCTCGAGATTGGGGTAGGAACGCTCTCTTGAGATATCCGGAAAATCGTCTAAGTGGGTGCACATAAATTAGAGAAGAAAGGGTGAAATAGCTGCAAGAGGGAGCTGCGGTATTTGAAACATATCCCATCATGTGCCTGGGTGCCTTGTTTGGCACAAACGCTGGGAACATGAGGTGATAGGCATGTTACACGAGCCACACCTCCCCACTGCTACCCGCAGGTTGTTTCGCTGATGTCTCGATCATCGAGGAGGATTGGTGCGTTACCAAAGGACGTAGTGTACAACAATGCTGATCTTTGGGCAAGCACGGCGTGAGGATACTGAAATCGATGTCAGCGGGGACGTGTTTGCAGTGACGTTCTCAGCGGGCGGTGAGCACGTCGTGACTGGGAGTAGGGTGGTTGAAGTGTGGCAAGTGGAAGACGGTCAACGAGCGGCGGCGATGAGAAATTTCAATGGTATTGTCCACTGTCTCGCCTACTCGCGAGATGGAAAATGGATCGCAGCGGGGACAGACCTGGGCGAGGTGGTCGTCTGGTCTGCAGCGACGTACAAGCTGGCCTTTTCGAACCGGACAGATTACAAAGTTAACGGCGTCGATTTCTCGCCCGACTCGGACCCAGTGCGGCTCGTCTCTGCGTCGGACGACGGCAATGCCTCGGTCTGGGATGTTGGCACTCGCCAGCGTGTGTTGCTGCTCTTCCACGACGGCGCAGTGATCGCAACGAAATACTCGCCACAAGGCGAGCGACTAGTGACAGCTACTCGCAAAGTCATTCGAGTCTACGACAACATCGATCGCTATTTCATCCTCGACATCCCCATCAATGTAACCCCGCTGCGGAACACTGGTATCGTCTGGCTCAACAACCACCTCCTTGTCGTATCCGACCAAAAAATCAAGCAAGTCAATCCGTCCACAGGGTTAGCAGTCGCGGAATGGCAGGTTTCCAATACCGACAAGTTTTCGTGCATTGCCCTACCAAAGCACGCGAAGTTCGTTGCATACTCCAACAAGCGTTCCGTATCGTTTTGGGACGCGTCGACACATACATGCCTCACTCACATCGAACGTCCCGAAGACATACATTCAATCGCGTTCTCACCAAATAACCACCTTCTCGCAGTTGGTGGAAACGGCGGGAAACTCATGATCGCAGATGCATCCTGCACCGTTAATGTAAGTGCCGTGTGTTTGTAAGATCAAGGAGTGTATGAATAAATTTGCACATTGCCAGGAATCTACTCGCCAGGAAGAGGAACAAGACAAGCGGCCTTCAACATCGCGAGCTCCCAACGACAAGCTACCTGTTTCCAACCCCCCAACCCGCGAACACATCCATCGCATTGACCCCATCGTGACCGTGCCACAGGAAGTACCCACGAAGCTCCCGGACCCACCTCCCATTTCTGTGAGCAACACGTTTCGTTGGCTTTTGTCATGTTTGATCGTCTTTCTTACTTGAACCATATTTCCGCATAGAATTCAAATCTTCAAGATCCCACCTTCGTGGAGCTAGACTTCCAAATCGATGACGCTGTCCTCAATCTATGGAAACGCGACCAACTCGAAAATGCAGAGGAGTTACTCACCACGACAATCGTTGCCTCCATGGCGACAAATTATCGTGCGCTTGCTAGTCGAGCTCTTGTGCGCGCTCGTTTGCAAGAGTGGGATCTAGCTCTCTTGGATGCCGAAAAGGTGCTTATTACTCTGCTCTCATGAATACTCGCACTGATGTAATTTTCAACAAGGCCATCGAGATTCGACCGACGGTGATGAGTTACATTGCAAAGAGCATAGCGCTCATTGGCAATGGGGAAAAGCACAAGAGTTATCGGACCTGTGATATCGCGTTCTCGCGCTTCCATTCATCGCACGTTAACTTTCTTCTTCTCATCAAGGTTTGTGTTTTTTCGTTCTTACGCACCCTTCAACTGCTCAGATCCCCTAGGCCATTATTGTGTTCATGGGCGGGGAGCGTAACGATGCAATATCGCGTGTTGACGACCTCATCACGACGGTTCCCTCGAGCCAAACGTGCAAGGTCGTCCAGGCATGTGTATAACCTGCCAACATGCCCTAACGTCTCCACTGATACTCTCGACAGGCATATATGTACCTTCTCCTTGCAAATTCGCGGATCGAGAGCAATGACTATGAGGGTGCAATAGAGGCGCTTGAATGCGCTCGAGGCAGGACGCAGAATGGCACAAGTCGACCTCTGTTTGTGATTTCATTGGTAACTTTCCTGGAATTTATGTGTGAAACCCGCTCAGCTTGTAACAGATATTCGGATGGAAATTTGATAACCTTGGGGAAATGATTGAACAGCTTCTCTGCGAGACGTTGTATTCAATGGGTCGGACAAAAGATGCAGCCGAGTATCTTCGTCAAATAACGAGCGGATTGGAAGGGAAGACGAATCTGCAATGGGTTCTTGGTGGGTGGCCACATGTCTGTTGAAGACCTTACTTATGGAATTGTTCTGGTAGACTTTAGACAGCGTTTCTCCGAGAAACTAGAGCATCTCGGAGATATCGCTGCGGCTGCCGAGCAACACGACGGGGCCATCTCCCATTTCACGACCGCGTTGTCGCTCAACCCCTCTTCCCCACAACATATTCTGGTCAAGAGAGGCAAAGAATATATGGCAAACGGGTCATGGAAACAGGCTCTAGACGATGCAAACCAGGTATATCATTATTCTTTCGTGGCGGTCAATCATGTTGATGTACTAACATGGTTAGGCGATCAAGATTGATCCGTCATTGCCATGGGCATATCAGATCAAGCATGCAGCTCTTCACAAGGCAATGAAGTATGTCGATGCAATTGATGCATTTGAGGGGATGCTCTTGAAGATGGCCCAGTCGTCTGACCCGGATATTCAACGTGAGTTGTCTCTTGTAACGACGATAACAACGGTTCATTTACATTATTCGGCAGAGCAAGGCGACCAGTTCATCAGCCCATCGACGACACGAGAAACGATTCGCAAAATCGTCCAGCGAACAACACGTCATTCACCACGCGTGCTTATTAACACGACCACTGGTCGTCTGCACAGTAGGGCTGATCAGGCATCTTCGTTCGAATCACTGCCAATATTCAATGAACTTGTGTCCTCAACAACGACGCGGATCGACTATGTGCATATCAAGCGTGAAGTGCGGCAATACTTCCGATACGTTGTTCTATCACACAAGTGGGAGGACAACGAACCGCTTTTCCAGGACGTGATACAAATTACGGTGTATGACCTAGATGATTCTCCGACACACAACAAGTTACAATCGTTTTGCAAGATTGTTCGGACGGCCGGATTTTTTTGGGCTTGGAGCGATACTTGCTGCATCGATAAATCGGATCACTTCGTTCTCCAAGAAGCCCTAGTTGCGATGTTCAAGTGGTACCAGGGTTCTGCGATGATGATCGTCTTCCTTCGTGGTGTTCGATCTGTATCCCAACTCGGGGCTTTGATGAAGAGCATTTGGAACACTCGGGCATGGACCTTGCAAGAATACGTTGCCTCGAAGGTCATCCAATTTTACACAGAAGACTGGACTCTATACCTAGATTTGGGACTGCCGAACCACAAGGAGTCGCCAGAAGTAATGTCGGAGATGGAGCAAGCAACTGGGGTGTCGGCACAGCAATTAATGGCACTTCGTCCAGGGTTGACTAGCATCCGAGAGAAATTGCGTCTTGCTTCTACGCGCCAGACGACGCTGGTGGAGGATGCGGCATACTCACTGCTTGGCATTTTCTCGGTGACCGGACTTCCAGCAATTTATGGTGAAGGGGAGGCATCGCTAGGGCGACTGTTAGCTCATGTTCTTGCTGCGTCTGGAGATGTGGGCATTCTTGCATGGGCTGGAGAGTCGGGTAGCTTCAACAGTTGCCTGCCTGCCAAAATCACTGTATTCGACGGCCCGGCAACATCACATCTTCCACCACCGCTCTCTGACACCGAGATGCAAAAAATTGACACTGGACCACATGCATCATCATTCGACCTCGACACGGCGCTGACGTTATGCGACCGCCTCAGCGATCTTCCTGCACCCTGGTTCGCAGCGAATCGAATGAAGCTTCCATGCATCGCCTTCCAACTTCCACCTCTTTTACCTTCTCGGACGCGTTTTGGACGTGTCTATCGTACAGAGACTACCGTCTTTGGGATGGTGGAGATTGCAACGAGACATGACATTTCACGGATGAAGTCCCTGTATCTTGTCCACCCCTGGTTGGATGCTCTTTTGGAGCAGGACGATTTGTACACGGGTGGACTTGGGGACGACGTCTCGCCACTACCCTCAATGTACGGAGACTACGATGACATCTCTGACGAAGAACTCGAAGACGATCCCTCGGCGATCATTGAACCCGAATCACCGCACGCTTCTCGTGCCACCCCTGTACACAATACTGTACCGATGGACAACGAGACGCGCGCGCGACGGTTCGTTGCGCGTCTTCGTCAGCCGTTTGGTGCACTCTTGGTCACTCCAGCGGCAGCGGGTCGACGTGGAGCGCCAGATTACAGGCGGGTTGCGGCAGACAGCTTGATCACTGTACGGTTTCAAGAGAATGTGTCGCTGGCGGATATCTTAGACAATGTACGCACGCTCGACGTGTTGTGAATTACTAGCGAGCATACTGGATGACGACGAACGTATTTCGTCAGTGTTACTTCTCTCATGGATCATCAGTTTATGTTTCTCTGGCTGTGACGATACCACCAGTCAAAAGTCTTTTTCGACGTAATAGCAGTGGCTTAATTCATCTTCTTGGATATGGTTCCGCATGATACCCTTGTCCGTGGAAGTGTCGTTGATCCTGACGTGATTCCTCCTGATGGTTGATCCCACTCATATCTTAATCGCCGATAGACGTAAGCGATTCAGCCGAGAGTCTCGACGGGCAGAGGTGGTACCACGAGTTGTTACGCAATTCTGCCCTTCAATCTGATCCCCAGAGCAATGTGGCACGAGCTTCGTAAAGGTTGTGTCCTCCGCCCGCGAAACTCGTTCCTGGTCACCACTAGCTCTGGCACGTAACGCATGCTTGACCTCTGCGTTTCGGTAACTGTGGGAAATATATCGTGTCTCTACCAGTAGGGCTCGTCATGACATGACTAGAGAGCCGGCCACCTTTGTCGTGGAGCGCTACGGAAAATAGGGTCGCAACACCTTGAGAGTCACCGATATGATTGACGACCCATATTTTTCTATGCTCAGGGTCCGTGGACTAGTGACTCGTTGATTGGTCTGTCGGGCTCAAAAGGCTAGTGTGAAACAAGTAATGCTAGAACTAGCTGCTTTAGATCATTGTATTCAATAGTCATGGTCACATTTTTCACAAGCGCACCGTACAATACCTGTTATGATACAACCACCTAGTGTATTAACCTTGACCTTTTGAAGATCGTTAATCATTCTTGAAGTTTAACCACGGGAACTTTTAATGCGTTTATTTCAATCAAAATCTTGCATTTGTTGTACGATGCACAGGAAATTATTCCGGCATCTTACGGGCTGCAGTGGCCCGTCTGTGTCTATCATTTAGCGTTCAGTCTGTGGGTGAGGCTTACTAGTACGGTGCAGTAATGTCACCGACTCGCAGAACTGGGCATATGTTTGGTAGTGCAGGTTGAAAGCGGAGCTGCAACCTTGAGTTGGAAAGTAGCTCTGACCGACCTTGACAATGTAAACAGTTTGGACCACGTTTCCGACATCTCATTTGACCATCGATAAGATAACGCGGTTCCCCTGGATGATCCCGAACATTGAAAATAGATGTGCCGTTGCAAAGCGCTCGAAATTGGTGCAAGGACACTCACCTGGGATTTCCAGAATCTGACCCAAGTAGATGCACTTGCATAGAGAACGGAAAAGAAGAGTGGGATGTCGTAGTTGATTCATCCTGAAAGAGGGCGCTACGGTAAACTTCATTCGTGATGCGGGATTCATGGTTCCCTTGCGCGCTAACGCTGGGAATATAAGTGATGGAATCAGGATGGGCAACGTAAGCCACGTCTTGTCCCCACTGCTACTCCCAGATTGTTTCGCTGATGGCTGAATCGTCGAGGAGTACTGGTGCGTTACGAGAAGACATAGCGCATAATAACACTGATCTTTGGATAAGCACGGCGCGAGGATATTAGATTCAATGTTGACGATGACATATTTGCAATGGCATTCTCGGCAGACTGCAAGCAAGTCGTGACCGGGGGTGCGTCGGTTCAAGTGTGGCGAGTGGAAGACGGACAACGACTGGCGACGTTGAGGAACTTCGTGGGTGGTATCTGGTGTCTCGCCTACTCGCGAGATGGAAAATGGATCGCAGCGGGGACAACCCGTGGCGAGGTGGCCGTCTTGTCTGCAGCGACGAACGAACCAGTCTTTCAATCGGCCTGGAATGCCAGTTCCCACGGAATCAACAGTGTAGATTTCTCGCCCAACTCAGCGCGGCTGGTCTCTGGTGACGACAACACAGCCTCGGTCTGGGACATTGGCACTCGCCAGCGCGTATCGGTTCTTCCCCATGACGGCCCAGTGATCGCGACGAAATACTCACCACACGGCGAGCGACTGGTGACAGCTACTCGCAAAGTCGTTCGAGTCTACGACAACATCCGTCGCTGTTTCATCCTCGACATCCCTATCAATGTGACCCCGCGGCGGAACACTGGGATCGTCTGGTTCAACGACCACCTCCTTATCGTATCTGGCAAAAAAATCAAGCAAGTCAATCCGTCCACAGGGTCAACAGTCTCGGAATGGCGGGTTTCTAACGCCGACGACTTTTCGTGCATTGCCCTACCAGAGCACGGCAAGTTCATTGCATACTCCAACAAGCATTCCGTGTCGTTTTGGGACGTGTCGACACATACCTGCCTTGCTCACATCAAACGTCCTCGATACATATATTCAATCGTGTTCTCACCAGATGACCATCTCCTCGCAGTTGGTGGGAACGGCTGGGAACTCATGATTGCAAATGCATCCCGCATCATTAGCGTAAGTGCTGTGTTTTTGCGATCAAGGGGTGTATGGACAAATTGGCACATTGCCAGGAATCTACTCCCCAGGAAAAGCAGCAAGACACGCGGCCTTCAACATCCCAAGTTCCCAACAAGCTGCCTATTTCCTATCGCCCAACCCGCGACCGCATCCGTCGCACTGACTCCATCGTGTCACAGCAAGTGTCCGCGAAGCTCCCGGACCCCCTTCCCACTTCTGTGAGCAACACGCCCCATTGGCTTTTGTCATGTCTAATCCTCGTTCTTGGACCATAGAATTCAATTTCATCGGATCTTCAAGATCCCGCTTTCGTGGAACCCGACCTCCAGATTGATGCAGCTATCTTCGATCTATGGAAACGCGATCAACTCGAAAATGCAGAGGGGTTACTCACCACAGCAATCGTTGCCTCCAAGGAGATAGATCATCGTGTTCTTGCTAGTCGAGCTCTCATGCGCGCTCGTTTGCGAAAGTGGAATCCAGCCCTCTTGGATGCCGAAAAGGTGCTTGTTACTCTACTCTCATGAATACATGCATTGATGTAATTTGCAACAAGGCCATTGAGATTCAACCGACGGTGATTGGTTACATTGCAAAGAGTATATCTCTCATGGGCAAGGGGGAAAGGCACAAGAGTTATCGAATCTGTGATATTGCGTTTGCTCGCTTCCATTCATCGCACGTTAACTTTCTTCTTCTCATCAAGGTTTGCGTTTTTCGTTCTTGCGCACCCTACACCTACTCAGATCCCCTAGGCCATTATTGTGTTCATGAACGGAGAGCGCCACGATGCAATATCACGTGTTGACGACCTCATCACGACGGTTCCCTCGAGCCAAACGTGCAAGGTCGTCCAGGTATGTGTATAACCTGCCAATATACCCTAGTGTCTCCACTGACACTCTCGACAGGCATATATGTATCTTCTCCTTGCAAATTCGCTCATCGAGAGCAATGACTATAAGGGTGCAGTAGAGGCGCTTGAATGCGCTCGAGGCAGGATGCAGCATGGCACGAGTCGACCTCTGTTTGTGATTTCATTGGTAACTTTCCTTACTATTATAATGTGTGAAACCCGCTCAATTTGTAACAGATATCCGGATGGAAATTTAATAATCTTGGGGAGACAATTGATCGACTTCTTTGCGAAACGTTGTATTCAATGGGCCGGACAAAAGAAGCAGCCGAATATCTCTGTCAAGCAACAAGCGGATTAGAAGGGGAGACGAATCTGCAATGGGTTCCGAGTGAGAGGTCACGTGTCTCTTGAAGCCCTGCTTATGGAATTGTCCCGGTAGACTTTAGGCAGCGTTTCTCAAAGAAACTAGAGTATCTCGGAGATACTGCCGCGGCTGCCGAGCGACATCACGAGGCCATCTCCCACTACACGACCGCGTTGTCTCTCAACCCCCCCTCCCGACAACACCTTTTGGTGAAGAGAAGCAAAGAATATATGGCAAACGGGTCATGGAAACAGGTTCTAGACGATGCAAACCAGGTATATCATTATTCTTTTGTGGGGGTCAATCCTGTTGACGTACTGGCATGGTTAGGCGATTGAGCTCGATCCATCGTTGCCATGGGTCTATGAAATCAAGCACGCAGCTCTTCACAAGGCAAGGAGGTATGATGACGCAATTGATGCATTCGAGATGATGCTCTCGATGATGGCACAGTCGTCTGACCCTGACGTTCAACGTGAGTCGTCTCTTGTAATGACGATAACAATGGTTCATTTACGCTACTCTCTAGAGCAGGGTGACCAGTTCATCAGCCCATCGACGACACGAGAAACGATTCGCAAAATCGTCCAACGAACCACACGTCACTCACCACGCATGCTCATCAATACGACCACTGGTCGTCTGCACAGTAGGACTGAACAGGCATCCGCATTCGAATCCCTGCCAATATTCAGTGAGCTTGTATCCTCGACGACGACGCGGATTGACTATGTGCGAATCAAGCATGAAGTACGCCAATACTTCCGATACGTTGTGCTATCACACAAGTGGGAGGACAACGAACCGCTTTTCCAGGACGTGATACAGATTGCGGTGTATGACCTAGATGATTCTCCGACACACAACAAGTTACAATCGTTTTGCAAGATTGTTCGGACGGCCGGATTTTTTTGGGCTTGGAGCGATACTTGCTGCATCGATAAATCGGATCACTTCGTTCTCCAAGAAGCCCTAGTTGCCATGTTCAAGTGGTACCAGGGTTCTGCAATGATGATTGTCTTCCTTCGTGGTGTTCGATCTGCATCCCAGCTCGGGGCTTTGATGAAGAGCATTTGGAACACTCGTGCATGGACCTTGCAAGAATACGTTGCCTCGAAGGTCATCCAATTTTACACAGAGGATTGGACTCTTTACCTAGATTTGGGACTTCCGAACCACAAAGAATCGCCAGAAATAATGTCGGAGATGGAGCAAGCAACTGGGGTGTCCGCGCAGCAATTAATGGCACTTCGTCCAGGGTTGACTAGCATTCGAGAGAAATTGCGTCTTGCTTCTACGCGCCAGACGACGCTGGTGGAGGATGCGGCATACTCGTTGCTTGGCATCTTCTCGGTGACCGGACTTCCAGCAATTTATGGTGAAGGGGAGGCATCACTGGGGCGACTATTGGCTCATGTTCTTGCTGCATCTGGAGATGTTAGCATTCTTGCATGGGCTGGAGAGTCGGGTGGCTTTAACAGTTTCCTTCCCACCAAAATCACTGCATTCGATGGCCCGGCAACATCACATCTCCCATCTCCTCTACCCGACGTTGAGATGGAAAAATTTACTACTGCATTACATGCATCCTCGTTCGACCTCGACACAGCGGTGACGTTGTGTGATCGGCTCAGCGAGCTTCCTGCACCCTGGTTCGCAGCGAATCGAATGAAGCTCCCATGCATGGCATTTCAACTCCCATCTCTTTTACCTTCTCGGACGCGTTCTGGGCGTATCTATCGTGCAGACACTCCCATCTTTGGGATGGTGGAGATTGCAACAAGACATGACCTTTCGCGGATGAAGCCTCTGTATCTTGTCCACCCCTGGTTGGATGCTCTTTTGGAGCATGAGGATGTGCAAACTAGTCGATTTGGGGACGACGTCTCGCCACTACCCTCGATGCACGGAGACTACGATGATATTTCTGACGAAGACGATCCCTTGGCGGTTATTGAACCCGAATCACCGCACCCTTCTTGTGCCACCACCCCTGTACACAATACTGTACCGATGGACAGCGAGACGCGCGCTCGACGGTTCGTTGCGCGTCTTCGACAGCCGTTTGGTGCACTCTTGGTCACTCCAGCTGCAGCGGGTCGACGTGGAGCGCCAGATTACAGGCGGGTTGCGGCGGACAGTTTGATCACTGTACGGTTTCAGGAGAACGTGTCGCTGGGGGATATTTTGGACAATGTACGCACGCTCGACGTGTTGTGATTTGGTAGCGAACATATTGGATGACGACGAATATATTTCGACGGTGCTATTTATGTCATGGATTATCAGTCCACACTTTTCTGACTGCGACGATGACGCCAGTGAAAAGTCTCTTTCGACGCTACGGCAGTGGTTTATAGTAATTTATCATGACCATCGACAAGATAACGTTATACTCCTGGATGTTCTTGTACATTGAAAATAGATGTGCTGTTGCAAGACGCTTGAAATCGGTGCGAGGACATTGGGATTTCCAGAATCTGGCCCAAGTAGATGCACTAGCATAGAAAATGGAGAAGAGTGGGATGTGAAGGATGAAGAGAAAAATACATTGTCTTGACGACGCTGTTGATCTTGTCGACGACGATGCCAAGTATTTCTTTAACTTGAGCGTCTTTAATGCCATAGTCGTCTGGCTTATCTTTGATACCCTTGAAGAAATCAAGAACCTAGCACGGGCTAAAACGTCAGACAGTCGATGTAAATCAGACATTGGTTCGCATACAGCGTCCTCTTTCAACACCCATAATTCAGCGAGCGTCTTTTTCTCGTTGAACAGCTTCCGGGGCGTGACGGACATGGCGAGCGAGGACTTGCGAGCCTGAGATGATCAAGGTGGGTTTCTTGTCCTTTATACGATTGAAGAACGTGGTTGTACGTACTGGCCGGACATGGAACAACCCCGCCCGGGTGGTGTGGACCTTGAGTCGGACCAACCTTGACAATGTAAATAACTTGGATCGCCACATTTCCGATATTTGAGACAAGGCGCTTGAAATCGGTGCGAGGACACTGGGATTTCCAGAATCAGCCAAGTAGATGCACTTGCATAGAGAACGGAAAAGAAGAATGGGATGTCTTAGTTGATCCGTTCTGCAAGAGGAAGCTGCGGTAAATTTCATTCGTGGTACCATGGTTCCTTGTTGGGCGCTAACGCTGGGAATGTTAGTGGTATTCACAGTGGCGCTGAAATGGCTGTGATGCCGCTATGATGCCGCCATGATATGATGCTGAAATGGCTCTGTTGCAGCTCTGAAATTAAGACTCAGACAGCTCCGCTTACACGGCAGATT
>JBBPJX010000646.1:0-12630 GCA_038088955.1 Neotropicomus parvogracilis | reverse complement strand
TGACTCCTTTCTATTCGGCGAACACTTACAATCCTTTCCAGCCAACATACCTCCCCGACTGGTTCCCGCCGTGGCAAGCCTTCTGCCGACATCCCTACCCTGCGTATCTCTTCAGACGATCCGACCGCCAACGCGGACGGCCCTCGCGTACTCCTTGCTGCGACCATCGAACGCTGGATCGCACAGCTAACCTCGGATTTCAATTACGACGAACTTCTCAACTTCTTCCTCACCTACCGTACTTACATCTCTGCCGTCGACCTGTGTCATTTACTCATTTGTCGATTTCACTGGAGTTTGAGTGGGCACGCGACCAAGCAGGACGATTTGGCGAGGAAGATCGTGAGGGTGCGAACGTTTGTCGCGATTAGGTACTGGTTGTTGACGTTCTTCGTGATGGATTTCTTGCCCAATCGGGAGTTGAGGTTGTTGTTGGCGAGCTGGTTGAACACGCTGGTCAAGGATCCGGTGTTGAAGCGACACCAGGACGGGTTGGTGAGTTTGGATGTTGGTGCTCGTGGTCGATGCTGAAATGGCGTCATCGCAGAGCATTGTGCGCAAGTTGATCAAGGTCGTCAAGGACTGCAAGGAGGCGCACACGCGCCGTCGTTATGGCACGTCCTCTGCGCGCCAGAGCATCTCGGCCAAGCCACGACCGACCCACGTCCTCGGAGAGAAATTCGCGGAGGCGATTTCCAAAGATCAAGACGACTCGGATGTAGACCTTGATTTCGAGCCCGAAGAGCGTGTCTCGGTTTTCCTTGGGAATGGTGGAGAGTCGGGGAGCGCGTTTGCGTTTGGGTCTGCGGGTGGGGTCGCGTCCCCACCGAGGGCCAACGCAATCGCGTCCGCGTCGACTGCGATTCTGCAACAGCCCCTTCAACGCAATATTCTTCAACAGAGTCGAGCTAGTATCTCGGTTGCCCCTGGAGCCGGCCCAATTTTGGCGCAAACTACACCACCGATCACGTTTCCACAGCGTGCGCTGTCGCGCGTGTTCGTTAAGACGATTGGACGGTTGGGACGGTGGAGGCGCGTGTTGAATTCGCGACAGACGGTGGACACTGGGATCGCCGTTCCCGCGAACGTGTCGGCGTTCGACCTCGAGCTGAATGCGGGCGGCGATTTATTAGGCGTGCGCGGTGGCGTGGAGCAATATTTGAAGATGATCGAGCCACCGTCCGTGACGTCGGATGCAGAGATTGAAACGAAGTCGATTACGACCCCCGTGGAAGAGGTCAAGGCTCCGAACGCGAGCACGTCTTCGCATCACTTGCGCTCCGTGTCCGAGGTGACGGAAGAGGATGAGGAGAACACAGACACCATGACGATGAGCCAGACTCACGCGTCGTACAAGTCAGGCTTGTCTGTGATCTCTAGGGCGACCTTGTCGACGCGAACACACTCCACAGAATCGTTTGGTTCTATCTTGTCGTCCCGATCGAGGCTGAACCCGCTGGTGGCTCAGGTACAGGCGCAACCCCCATGGCAGTTCGACGTGGTATCTATTGACGATTTGGATTTGTCTGACACGTCTTCCGAGATCCACGTGGAGGGCGCGAACGTGCCTCCGCCGCCTGGGTTGAGAAAGGTCCCGCGGAAGCTCCCCTTGCGGCGTGATTTCGAGTTTATACGACGGTCAGGGGAGAGCGTGTCGTCGATGGGGATCAGGTCGCGAGATTCGGTCGCGTCGGAGAGCTCGGCGTTGTCGCTCGGTGGAGGTGGGCTTGGGAATGGGATTCAGCAGTGGCAGGTGAACGCGATCGTCGATTCGCTAAGCGAGGACGGCGAGGTCGGGGGTGTGGATGATGCGCTGAGACGTCTCGAGGGGCAGATCAATCCGCAGAGGCGCAGGGAAAACGCGCTCAAGGTCGATGGATGGGTTCGGACGATCCAGGAGCGCATGGCTGCTGGCGACTTTGGAGACGAGCGTCCACGGTTCTTTGATGATGATGACGAGGAAGAGGATGGGGCGTATGATATCGATCAGCACGAGACGGGGTCCGTAAGACGAAGCTCGTTGGCGGGTCGAGAGTCATTGCCTGCGATGTCATCCCAGATCACGCTCTCGATGGCCTCTGAGCCGGAGGACTATTTCAGCTCTGCGCCGGCATCAGGGTCATCGTATGGGATGCCTTTGACACCTGTCGATGCTGCGCCGACGAGAGGCATGGATGCGAAGCCTGCACCGGAGGATGTGGTTCCACTCGAGATACTGCAGAGCCGGGTGATTTCTCGACCGTCGACGTCGCATGGTTCTCCGATGGTCGTGACGACACCTGCGCCGACGCCTATTCCCCCACCTGCGCTCACCTCGCCTACAAAGATTTTGGCGCCGACGGGCCGCAAATCACATCGATCGTGGGTGTTGAACGTCAAAGCAGATGCGTTGGCCCAACATTTCGCCATGATCAATCGCGAGTTGTTCATGGGAATCAAACCGGAGGAGCTCATCATGGACGATTGGATGTCGTGTCAAGAGGTCAACGTGCTCGATTGGGCCCAATACCTCAAGGACCGGGCACAGTGGAAGGCGGAGTCGCGAAACACTGACAAGACGAGCGCGTTGGCTGCCGTTCGGGGTCGGTTCAACTTGATGGCCAATTTCGTTGTGTCGGAGATCGTGATGACGCCGCCGAGCGATCGACATACACTCGTGGCCAAATTTATCCGGATTGCGTTCGTACGTGCGTGTCGTTTAGGGTGGGGAGGCGCGCTGACGTGGTGGTCGTGTTCAGAAATCCTATAGTCATAGCAACTTTCATACGCTCGCGGCCGTTCTTGCGGGATTGCGCAACGAGTGGGTGAACAAGGCGATGCATCGTCATTGGGGACGAGTGGGTCCATGGGAGATGCAAATCCTCCAGAAGCTGTCGCAGTTTGTGAACGCCGAGGACGATTTCAAGGCGATGCATGAAGCGATTTCGGCCATGGTGGATGCGAAGCCCATCGATGTGCGTTCGCACGCGTCGACGATCATGAGTAGCAGCAACTCGGACTCGCAGTCGTGGAGCAAGTCTACCGAGGGGAGCACGCCGTCCGCGTGCGTGCCGTTTATAGGTGGGCGTCGTCGGGTCGGTGTTTTCGTGGGGAAAGCTGACGGTTGCGAGTTTGTAGGCGTCTACCTCGCGCAGCTGTATCGATATAGCAAGCTTCCTGACCTGATCGATCCGACGGCACCGCACGAACCTGTGTGCATCGACCCTCATGCGGTCAGCTTTGACTCGCCGAGTCATCCCGAGGTGTTTGATTCGCTCACGCCGCTGCCGCGGTCGATGCAGCTCGAGCCGCTGATCAACGTGCACAAGCAGAGGTTAATCGCGGGGGTGATCAAGGATCTGGTCGCAGGGCAACATCTTGCGAGCCGAATGCAGTTTACGATCGACAAGAAGCTGTTTCAGAGGTGTTTGCGGATCAGGGGGCTGGAGGGGCAGGTGTTGGGGCAGGTGTATAGGATGTATTGCGATCCGGCCGGAGCGAGGCCGCTGCCGTTTCTTGCGTTGTAAGCGTCGAGGTTGGATCTTGTTCCTCGAGGTTTCTTTCTTTCTTTCTTTCTTCTCGTTCTACGTGATATCCTTTTGTTTGCTTTTGCATTGAATGTAACAGAGCTGTATCTATCGTGTATTGCGGAGTACTACTACGTTGGACGAAAGTCACGGGACTGTATGTCAAGACCTCGTCGTTGAACAAGAGACCCCTGGCGGAGTGGTGCACATTCGAAACCAACGGTCGCCGAGCACATCTCCCCATGGTCGCGGCACGTACCGAAGACTTTGTCGCCTTCTCCCTCGCCGGAGTAATATCTACATCAGCGTTCAAACGTTTGGCACAACGCACCTAAAACTTTGGGAATAGTCAACATTCTCATACTTTTTTTTATCGCCGGCCAATCTCTTTTTCCTCGGTGACCTCAATTTTCGTGTCCTGATGCCCACTTCACCGCTTCGCACTTGGTGAGATCAATACAAGGGTGGTTTCTACCCTCAAAGCAGCAAGATGCATGGTGAGCAATGTGGCTCGTGGGCAGTGCTAACCTAAAGGAGACTTACATGATCATAAGTAACGTCTGATGTGGATGATGTATCGGGTACCGGTGATCTCCGACTCCGTAGCCTGCGTAGCGGACACCATATACGGTATCGTGCTGAAACAGTGGGGATAGGACGCATCGTGCTTAGAAGGGAACGACCTTCTCCCTCGGAACATCTTCATACATACCCGCCGCTTCGTCAACGGAGCCAACAGAAGCGATGTCACAATGCGGAAAAGTGGTTCGAAGCTTTTCACGGGCCTACGTAAGAGGTTTCTGATGGGACTGGAACACCTTCGTGAGGCGCTTTCCTTTAATTTATCTCTTCCTGGTTCACCTCTGACTCAGCGCATGCTCACTAACCTTCACTTGCCTGCGATGCATACCTCGCCGCTTTGCTTCATTGCATCAAAGAGCAATGCAAGGGCCGCACGTTTCCCTGCATCGTCGGCCGCGGAGAGTCGATACGTGATGATTTCTCATCATTATCAACGTTTTCCATTTGTTGGAGTCAATCGGAAGTGACGAGGACCAGCAAACGAGAATGGTGCTCCAACAATCGCTACGTGAGTATTCTCGTCTGCGAACACGGTACGCACGAGAATATAAGTAGAAACTCCCGGAGCGAGCGGAAGGAATCCAATGCAATCGACTAGATCAAAGATCGGTTTTGTGGCAATATATGTTAAGTAACCCCACGAAGGGAAGGGGGAGGCTCACCTCCACGACGAGACATTAGGAGTGGGCTTCATCCTCCTCAGATCCGGAAGAATGGTGGCATATCAGATTTGCTATGGTCGTGTAGTTTCTCTACCAAGTCACCACAATCATCACGGCACGTCGATCTTTGGTGAGATGTCCTATTGCTCTTGATGAGTTCCTTGGTTTAATCAGACCGACCCATTAGGTGATAAACGAACTGCCTCTCAGGACCTGCATGAAGGAGCGAGGAGAACGATAACCTCCATCGAGAGCCAAGTAACATCGACGCCTTCCAAAACACCGACTAACGTTGAAAAGACGAACTATAATCCCGACGTCATGCAGAACCGAGGTACTCCTCGGATTCCGTGACCACGTCTCAGAGATCATGAACTTTGTTCGTGACTCGACTGACCAGTATTAGTGCCATACGTCTTTGTCTTCCTCTTTCCATCAAGGGACCGCACACGCCCAGCGCCAAATCCACCGTTGTTCTCAAATAGTTCTTGGACACCCATCGATCCTCATTGCGTTTTCTTGCATCTCTAAAGATCAATCTGTTTCGCGAGAAGTCAGAATTCTTCTTCTGCACCCCCGTCTTCGTTCAACGAGTCGTTGTCGTGTTCCCTGACTGAATCCCCTCGACGATTGGGATCGATCTCGTACCGCGGAATGTAACATGGATGGTAACGGTTGGGCACCTTCAGCAAGGCTGCTTCTCGTGGGTCTTTGAAAACGAAAGCCGGAGCGTAGCAGAGCACCCAATAACAGCTAGCGAGCTCAAGCATGGCTCCGATCGCTGCGCGAAGCTCTGAGCCATTATCCGGGGAGAAGTCGTTCGTGCGCGTCCACGCCAGCTTTCAATTCACGATCAGCGACATCGCATGCCTACTGCACCCCCTTGATACCTCGACAGCATACCGCGTGCATCATCTCTCGTAAAGCTGGCAGTGGGGTGACAACAACCATGAAATCTCCGTGTCGGGGAAAAAAACGTAATAGTGCGTGCTTGTATCCAAATGCGTGTGCGTACTAGGCTACATGCACGTCCATAACTTGAAGTCAACTGGCTTCGAAGTTCGAACCTGCGGCAGCTATGTTTTTGACCTGCCATTCTTATGTTGTATGTGTCTCGGCGGAAGCGCTTCGAGTCTCTCGCTTGTAGGAAAACCTGAAACGCTTACTGAGTAAGCTGCTCTCGAAATTCGGCAGCTTGAGGTTGGTGTTTGGCAATAAGAGCCGACTCGCATCGCTTTTGTCACCCATTAGAGAAAGATGGTCGCTACCAGCATCTGTCAGACTGCTGCAGCCAACTTCTTGACAGATCGGCGACCAGAGCACATCACTATCATGTTGCATGTATCATCCGGAGCACTTTTTTTTCCTTCTGTTGGACATCCTTTCATCCCATGCGGTCACACTTAATTTCTCTTGATCAATAGAAAGATTGGGGGTGGATCATCGGGCCTGATTCAGAATAGAAAATGTAACGTCGTACTGGGTGGTCCTTGTCTTTGGTTTCACGCAGCGACCTATATTCGCTTCCGAGCGTAGTTGCCCATGCGGTAGCAACCTTCATCGTGACGGTACGTTACATAATGGTTCTTGTCACACGTCAATCATTGTCACCGCATTCCGCAGAACAGGGCTCGGTTGTGTCAGCCAATGCCGGTAGTATCGGAACATATTCATTCCACGCATCAACACGGCGTACATATACATTGCGGAGAGGTTCGCACTCATGCTGGAGTAACATCACACGCTGACGAGAGTTATCCAGACCCAATACATTTAGATCTATGTCTATGACAGTAATTTAGGTAGGTCCTGAGTTGCTTCAGAGGTTAGAAGATCCGTTCAACCTTACTAGTATGAACACAGCTTCGACGGTACACCTGACCACATGTCACATTTTCGCTGTATCTGATTGGTAAGAGGTTGGTATCAGCCGAATTGATCATTTGGCCCGCATGGGAGTTGTACGTATCGGCGGCTATATGCGACATCTTCTCTGCCCATTGGTGCTCATGCTGGCATTATACTTAAACGAACCCCCCATGCCTGCCTGCCTGCCCAATGACTCCGCCCATGGACAGTCAAGACTCTGTCATCCGCTCAGGCAGCGACCCCATTGCGATGAATGGCGTGCACAACGCCAGCAAAGAAAGGTTCCAGGAAACGGATGAAAAGTCATACCGCCCTCGGACAGACATCGAGACTTCGTCAAACCCACCCACCGATGACGCTTCAAATATCGTCCTCCATAGCGCAAGGGAAATCGCAACCCATGTAATCTCCGTGGACGATGATCCCTCCCTAAATCCTTGGACCTTCCGTGCATTCTTCCTCGGACTTGGTCTCGCTGCCTTTGGAAGTTCTTTGGGTACGTCCACCTCCCTTCTGTAGTATTATCTTCTACTTATCATACATAATAGCCGAGATTTATTTTTTCAAACCGGTAGAGTCACTGCGGTCCCCACCATGTTTCCTTCTCACCTCGTCGCTTCCAGCAACCTGTTGGGGTGTCATTGATGTTTCTTGCCATCATCTCCTACATCCTGGGATTTGCGATGGAGACATTCATTCCACGATATGGTCTATTCCGTTATCTAAATCCTGTGAGCTTCAGTCACTTCTACAATTCGCCCTTCTCACCATCTCCAGCATGCTTTTAACAAAAAGGAGCACGCTTTCATCGTCATCATGGCTAGTGCAGCAGCAAACTCGGCGGCTGCGACGGACATTCTTGCTGTCCAGCGTCTATATTATAACATCAATCCTAACCCTGCAACGTCCATCTTCCTGTTGTTCTCCAGTCAACTGCTTGGTTATGGCATTGGTGGTATACTAAGACGTGAGTTTATTTCAAATTGGTTCGAAAGTATGTCCGCTGATGTCTGTGACAACCAAGCGATTCTTTTATATCCGTCGAAGATGCTTTATCCGACATTACTCCCCCTTGTTTCGATGTTTGATGCATTTCACAGCAATGGCCCAGTTGCTCGTCGTAGACTCAAGGTATTTTATGTCGTGTTCGGAGCGTAGGTTGGACTGTCTATCTTTCGATCAATGATCTCATTCGAAACCTGTAGCATCTTTATTTGGGAAATCTTCCCAGAATGGATATTCCCGCTCCTCACCGGATTGTCAATCTTTTGCCTTGCGGCTCCAAAGAGCCCGGCGGTCTCGCGATTATTTGGTGGAACGAATGCCAACGAAGGTCTTGGACTTCTGTCCATTTGCTTCGACTGGCAGGTTAATATTTATGAGGCTGACTCAGCTATGTTATTACTGACGTTCCCTATCCACAGTACATTTCACTTGGTGCTCCGATGGCAATTCCATTGAGAACGCAGGTACGTTGATTGCATATGTTCGATTAAAGGCTGTGGTTGAAACACGAAAGCAGATTTCGGTTTTCATTGGGTATATACTGTGTATGTGCGTGTGCGATGAATCATCAATTGATCACCACTGACATGGACCTGTTAGCGTCGTATCTATCGCTGTCTTTTACAACAACGTCTGGAAGTCGCAGAACTTCCCCCTGGTATGTGCAGGTATGGTTTCAAATGACACTGGATTGACTACGATTTCTAGTTGTCACAACTTTTATTCTATGAGAACGGCACCGTGTACGACCAGCAGTTGATCTTAAATTCAAATTTCCAGGTCGATCCTACACTCCTTGCGGAGCAGGGATTGCCATACTATACTGGAACATTTGTTGTAGCTCTAATTTCCGTCAACTTGGCACTGTCGGCGACGTTGACTCACTTACTTCTCTGGAACCGCGATGATCTACGGGGCGCCTGGAGCTGGATATTGCCCTCGAACCTCGTCAAGCGGTGGCAAGAATTCCAGTGGAGGAATGTCAACTGGAAGTTCTGGAACGACGATGGCATGCGTAGTCTGCCCAAAGAAGACGAGGATATAGATCCTCATTACGCTCAAATGCTTAAGGTGAGCTTCGTACTCTTTGTAATTGAATAACGCAAGTCGAACAATTCCGCGATCCAGTACCCTGACACGCCGGACAGCTGGTATTTTGCCATTTTCGTGGCATCGTTTGCGGTGGCTCTCGTGGTCATCTACAAGGGTGACTCCACCCTTCCATGGTGGAGCCTCATCATATCCTTGTTCTTGGCGATCGTATTCATTGTGTTCCTGGGTGTCTTATTTGCCATTACCGGTGTCGGCATAGGGAGTGGTGAGCATTCATTCCCCATCAACCAATGTCAGACCAGTCGACTAAGGTCATGAACAGGAACATTGGTACAGATGATTGCAGGATACTTGCATCCTGGAAGGCCGATGGCGAACTTGTACTTTGTTTTGTATAGTTCGAGTAAGATTGATTCCCTCAATTTACGCGATGTGAATTAATTCGTTCTTTTCAGCGACCACGGGACAAGCTGGTCTGCTACTTGCCGACCTGAAGATCGCTCAGTGTAAGTAATCCTAGGGGTGCTACGAACAAGGAGGATTTAAGTGCTGTACCAGATGTCAAGCTCCCTCCTCGTGCTACTTTTACAGCACAGATCCTTGGTACTCTCCTAGGAGCCATTTTGAACTATGGTATGGTGGTGTGGTGCCCTTTTGCGCAGATTCTTACGATGATGTCTAGTTATAATGAACTCTATCATTGACAACGAGCGGGACATCCTGCTTTCCGTGCAAGGAACGAATGTGTGGTCTGGCCAGCTGCTGCAGTCAGTCAACTCGCAAGCCATTACATGGGGCGGGCTTGGTCCCGAGTTGTTTTCTGTCGGTAAGAGGTATCAGTGGGTGTCATGGGCGTACCTAGTTGGGCTTGTCGTTCCGGTGCCGTTCTGGGTTGTCCATCGCTACTGGCCGAAACTGCGTGCTGACTATTTATACACTCCCATCATCTGGTACGTGGTCGGATTCTGGTCGAGACTCGACCACTAATTCTCTCGTGTGTAGTGGGTCTCTCGGTGTGCTTTCCCTGGGCATCAACTCCGGGCTCCTATCTTTTTTTGTGCTCGCTTTCATATCCCAGTGGTGGCTCAGAACGCGCCACCCTCGCTGGTTCCAGAAATACAACTACATCGTCAGTGCAGGTGTGTTCCATTTTAACATATCTGTATGCACAGTCGGCCTTCAATTATTTGGCAGCCCTCGACGGAGGCACGCAAGTCATGGTATTTATCTTAACCTTTGCCGTCTTTGGAGCAGCAGGCACTGCTCATCCCTTTCCCTCTTGGTGGGGTGCCAACCAGGGTGGAAATTACGACCACTGCATGCTTCTTAACTAGCCCACATGTTTCTGTTTCCATCGTAATTTATTAACTTGCGCCACGGAGAAGCGTTCGACATGTATAACCTTTCCTGTCGTTTGGAAATGGGAACATCGGAGAGTCTCATCAAGACTCGGAGTCCTATCGAACTTCATCATCTGCAGTGTCGACCTTGAACAGCACACCGTTCCCGAAACTTTGCAAATCCACGCTGGCAGCTTCTGATTAGATATACGGTCTATTTTAAGGGGGACAGGCGTTCGAAGCAAGACTACTCGTCCTGGAAACCAACCCCAGCAGAGCGTGATCTGGCCCAAGCAAGTTTCTCGTCCACCCACTGCTCCATGAAAGACCAAGTGACAACGTCCACTTGAAAAAAAAATACGTGGGACCTGGAAAGGCGTTGTCCATGGCCCTTCAAAAGACGTCCAGCAAGTGTTGGTTGTTTGTCCTCGGTGCAGCCCCCTTTGTGGTCATCGTCGGTATCTTTGACGTCCTCCAGGTACACCACATTGCAAGAGACACAAAATTCATGTCATCAAATCAAAACCTGTCGCCCTACCGGATTTGTCGCCATCGGTCTGGAACCACCCATGGCAATCGAGAAGTATCAGAAACGTACATGCCATTTCAATCAGCAGTTTAGCAAAGTCTTGTATGAACTTGTGTGAAGTTGAACGCCCGCTAGCCACGCCCCCAATGATGTTTCCGCGGCGTGCACTGTCGTACGTGTTCGTCAAGACGATCAGACGACTGGCGGAGAAGATGCGCACTTAATTCGCAGCAGACGGCGGACACTGTGATCATGGAGCAATATTTGAAGATGAACGAATCGTCTTCTTCCGCGACATCAGATGCGGAGATCGATCGCGGCCCTCGTGGAAGAAATCAAGGCCCCGAGCGCGAGCACTTCTCTGCATCGCTTGCGCTCCGTGTTCGAGGTGACGGATGAGCACACAGAAATGTCGACGATAACATCACAAAAGTTGCAGAAAGACGATATGGCACGATATGCTAATATCGTGTGGTATCGTGTGCTGTCGTGTACTGTCGGTGGTACAATCGCTATCGTTTTGAGTAAATCATGTCTGGCAATGTCAGCCAAGTGAATTCGACATGAAATTATATTCAGATATTGCACGATACTTTATTGTATAGCAAGACGCAAACGATGATAAACGATACTACACGACAGCAGACGATACATCACGATAACAGACGATAGCACACGATAGCACACGATACATTACGATACAGCACGATGACAGGCGATACAACACGATTAATACAGTCTAAAGTTGGACATACTGAAAACAGAGCTTGGATGCAGTCCATGAAAGCGACAGACGACCCGCCCAAAAATATTGCGAATGGTCTCAAGTTTATGGAGTGGATAGTAATTCGACCAAACCTGCATTCCCCGTGAGCCAGAAGACGGTAAATATATTCACATCTCACCTCGAAATGCTAGACAGTACCTTTCTTCTGCCCGCCCGTTGCTTCCTACCTTTCGTTCCTTTTTCTGCTGGTCGACTTTCGTCATCTGGAGGGGCGACAGCTTTCGCCTTTCCTTTCCCCTTTTGTTCTGATCGGCGTGTGACTTTGCCCTTTGGTACTGTTTCCGACTCGCCAAAGCCTTCCTGGACCTCCCCGCCAGAGATGGCAGCAATTTTTCGTTTCCTCGACGCTGTCGTCAAATTGGCATCTGTTTGGTTACTGGTCGTCAAGGCAAGAGTCTGGGATTCATCGATTTCCGACAGATCGCTCATCTCTGGATGAAGACGAGGGGCACGCTGGGGTGTAGAACACGTAATGCGGTGAGGAGGGGGGTGGGGTATCACAATTACCGGACTCGGATTCAGCTCAGCGGGAATGACGACAGCGACCGTCGACTGACTACGAGAAGGGGATGATGACGGGGGTGGTGTTTGAATCTGCATGGTATTGGTGGGGACGGCCGCTTGTTCATCATTCTCAGACTCAAATTCGTCCACGGTACCGGCTGCCCGTGCCGCAGCCTGTGCTCGCATCATTGTGAGGAACGAGTCATCGTCCTCGTTGTCACCACCTTTGTCACCTGTTTCGTCCTCTGAATTATCTGCCTTGACAAGACAACCGTTCGCATCCTTGAACTAATACCGGCGTAGGCGGCTGGGCTGGTGCAGTGTAATGGCTAATCTTGTCTTTCAATCAAGCAATGTCACAAGCACGAGTCAAACAGAAAGACTCATTCATCTGACTTGATGAACAGTGAATAAACTCATGCATATATGCGCACATACGCACCACCAACACTACCCAGCGTAATTCTTCATCATTTGATGGATCATTGATGAGGTTCTTGAGGTGTGGCATGAACCAGATGAACGTTCGATACGTTTATAACGATCAGAGAATTACAGTTTCCTACCTGAGTGGGCATGTCGTGTATTGGCGCCACATTGTCGTCGTCGTCGCGCCATAGCGCCATGGCTTTAGCGACCTGGGCGTCATCGTACCCTTGACGCTGCGTCGTCATCATCGCGGTGTTGAGTATAGGAACAGGTCACAATGTGTGACTATGTGACAAGCTTGAGCTCCACACCAGCGACGACATGATCAATTCCTCCACCCCGTCCTACACACCGGCGTGCGCGC
>JBBPJX010000645.1:0-12641 GCA_038088955.1 Neotropicomus parvogracilis | reverse complement strand
GGATTCTTCTGTGTCGCGCCTGGAGACAATGCTGCTGGGCGGCGGTCGCTCGTCTGCCCAAGCCCAACCCCAGGCCCCAGTCGATGATTCTAGTCCATCTTTGAAAGCCTGAGATGTCTCCTTTTGCTTTCCTGGTGCCCGCCCACTCCACGACTCCTTCAGTTGCGTTAGGTTCCTGGTAATGTCCTTCTTCGCGAGGTCTAGATTCCGCGTTCGGGTCCGCTCTATCGTCAGAGACACTTTCGCGTATTTTTGGTCGAAGAGAGCTTTGCCATCAAGGTATCGACGTAAAGTCCTCTCCGAGAGAACCCCGATTATTGCTGATGGAATGTGCAACGCGTCAATTTTGTCGGCGGGCTCCAGAGGTCTGATCATGCCCTGGGTAGACACTCTTTCGCGGATCATGCCTTCCTTCCAGGATGGGAGGCCCTGCCAAGATATTGGATGTAAGTAAAAGCTGCGACTTTGCGCAAGGCAAGCGCGCCGCGATTCGCGAGACAAGACCTGCCTCTTCGTTGTAATAAACGCTAGCTTCGCCTGCATAGCGTACCCCGGCCATATCTATCATCGACGTACTCCGTTGCAATTTACTTGGACTTCCCACACTCTGGTCTTCCTGAGAGCGCACCAAGTTGTTTTCGCCTCGCCTGAGTGACCATTCCGATGCAGATCTCGATAGCGACGCCCGTACTGATTTCATCTGGAAGGGGAGAAATATAGGACGAGAAAATGTTGGTTGATTAGACGAGTCTGGAGGAGGGGCTGGGCTGTTCGGTGTACTATACGAACCGTTCGAGTCACCTACAAGATCACTGGAAGACAGGGGTGAAAACTGCCTGATAGGTGTACTGCCAGGGGACTCCTCGTTCACAGGACTGCTGACTAGGTGGCGCGGATCCAATGCGGTCATTTCTGAGGAACTCGGGGTAAGCTCCATTGATGGCAACATTCCTGTAATGTGCTTTGTGAAAGTAGCCATAGCACGATAACAGTATTTTCCTGGGGTCGTAAAAGGGAAAAGGATTGGAAGGACATGGGCGGTATCTGAAAGGGAAATTGGTCCATTGTAGTCTGGCAAATTGATGAATACACACCATCGTAGATCTGGAGGTGAACTTGCGTAGGCCCATGGCGCCCCTCTATGCCTACCAACGGTGGATACAGTGCACGGGCATCATCTTTGAGGGGAAACTTCGAAGGATCGCCTGCCTTATGAGCTCTAGATTGGATAGTAAGTCGGCTATCTCTCTATGAAGACAACTATTAACTCACAAATAGATGATTTCGTCCCTGAGTACCTCCTTGTCACTTGCAATGACGAATAAAGGAGGCAGCCCACCCAGGTATGAAAGTGCGGGACTAATAAGTGGATGTCCGAGGAGGCTGTTCTGGGCATAGAGATGAATTTGTGAGTCTATCTCCAACAGCTCCCCTGACTTGGCTCGAAGTGAGATAGTTTGATTGTCAACCGAGGGAAGTGAGGTAGTAGTCCCGACATCTATAGGCATATCGCTAGACACCGATGTACCATCGTCACCATCGTCAACAAGCCTTGGGCAAGCTAGTGCGTCGTGTGCAAGTTCCGGGGCAGTTATGTCACTGGCCTTGTTCCCGGTAATAGTGACGCGGACAATTTGTCGAATTTTCCGCCGAAGCCCAGTATGAATTTTGTGTGTCATCTCCTCGGAAGGTGGAGGCCATAAAGCACTGGGCTTCTGGAGAGATAATCCATACACGGGAAGAACATCCTGATGGATTCGGTGAGTTTAAGCGTCCACACGATGACCAGGTGAGAATAGAGTCACCGTCGCAGTATTTATATGAACGCTCGGAAAAGAATGTGTTAAATCACACCACGGCGAGATCAGGACACCACCAGCGGGGAGTGGTAGGCCAGTATCGCGCAACACTTGAAGCAAAGCCAGAGTAAGTCCACCTCCTGCAGAATCTCCCGCGACCACGATATGTGACGGTTTCAGTGGTTGATGGGGTGCATCAGGGGGAGGTTTGATCAAATATAAATCTAAGGAACATCAAAATGAGTCCTTGAAAAGACGTCGCCGATCAGACTTACAGGCTGCAATCAAGTCCTGAAGTGCACACGGGAATGGATATTGCGGAGCCAGACGGTAGTTTATAGCTGAGTCCGTTTAGCGAATATCGGAGCATGGCAGTTGCATAGAATACCTACCAAACACACGGCCTTTGATTTTCCTTGCGAGTCGCTGAAGGCAGTGTCTGACAGTGAGGACATTTTAGCCTACGATCAGACCAAGGCACGAAACAAACAACCTTTCCTGATCAAGACTCCCAAAGTAATAACCTCCTCCGTGGGCGTATAATATACAGCGCAAGTTGTGCGCATCCTCTTCGTAAACGTCGCTCGGCTCTGAGCTTGAAGGGGGCATGGCGTCGGCCGCGTCCTGTGAGGGACCACTGCTGCCTGTCTTCTTCTTCTGCGATGTCTTGCTCCGTTTCTTGGCAGCTTCCCAGTCCTTCTTGGCGGTCACCCATTCTCCAGCAATTCTAGAGAACCGTAAACTATAGCTCAATGTTTATATAAGTCTGACGTACCCAGTGACACCACGCACTTGCCACCATTTCGTGCCGCCGACTAGAAGACGCGCGTGTTCCTCGCCACCGAGTGCCTGGATGAGCAACACAGCCGCCTCGTCACAGCAGAACATTGGCACAGTGACGCGAACGACATGGACCCAAGGTGGAGATGGGGTTCGTGTGTTAGAGAATGCTTGGAGCTCTTCAACTGAATGGCTACAACGTCTGTGAAACGCTGGGTTGCAGAGGGTAGGCTGGCCACTCACTGGATCGCAAAGTCGAAGAAAGTCTAAAAACAATGCGTTGAGAGGGATCTGAAGGTGAATGCGCGGCGAGACGTGCCTTGGCTATGTTGAATGCCTCGTCGTAAAGGAGTTCGTCTTGACGAAGTTGAGTGAATTGGAGATTGACATCTTCTTCCTTTTCTTTCCTTACACGATCAAAGTAATGCTTGAGGAGCGTGTCCAAGGCAACTGGTCCGAGCTTCAGGCCGGCTGTGCGGGTAAGAGCGTTGGGCATCTCTGAGGACAGCGGGTTATCGATAACGGTCGATATGATCCAGGTCTATGTCGAGCAAGTCGTGCGCGTCAGCAGTTGGCTGATTACCCGGCTTACACTGCAAGTAGCGAAAGCGAATACACACGCGACGTGGCTACCAAGTCCCTGCTATGTGGGTGGAAGACCATTCCGTTGGCGACCTCGTGGAGATTTTGTAACGCCGGATAGAGCCACTGCGGAGACCGAGTCAGATCGTGTAATGAGCGGGCCACAGCCTTCGCCGCCGAGCACTGCCCGGTGCCCACCCACCAAATCTTCCTCACCCAACAGACATGAAGGCGTTAGGTCACAGCGCTAGTACCGCCGCAAAGAAGAGAGATAACCTCAAAAACATCGCAGATACCACTCTGAAAGCCATCCAAGCAGGTTACATCAGCTTTGATAACGGCTACCTTGACTTGGCCGCGAAAGTCAGGTTCTCCAATCACAACACGCGCTATTATCCACCGGACGATCCTTCCTTGTCTAAATGGACCTCCAACGTATCCATGCTACCCCCAACCAAGACCGAGATTTCGGTCTTGGAGATATCGACGCTAGATGGCGCTCGCCTCTTACATGACACATTGTCCAAGTCGAACAGTTTTGGCAGGATCGCGGCACTTAATTTTGCCTCAGCCACTCGTCCAGGCGGCGGCTTTCTCGATGGTGCTCAGGCGCAGGAAGAATCCATCGCACGTTCCTCCACTCTGTATCGTTCTCTCATGACAAACACAGCAGAGCAGTTCTATGTTCTGCATCTACGCGACCGCCAGGGCGGGTACTATCACCATGCGATGATATACACACCCTCCGTCGTCATATTTCGGAATGATTCCGGGGACTGGGTGACCCCTTTTGAAGTTGACATCCTCACCGCCGCTGCGGTCAACGCAGGCGACGTCCGGAACAAAAACGGCGGACACGCAGACAGGGGTAAGGTTGAAAGCAAGATAGAGTCGACGATGAAGGAGAGAATGGCAAGGATACTGATGTTGATGGAACAGCAGGGAGCAAAGAATCTCGTCCTGGGAAGTTTTGGTACGGGTGCGTTCCGGAACAACGTGGAGATGGTAGCCAGGATTTGGGCAGACCTGTTGACGGGTGAGGGAGCGAGATTCAAGTTCTCTTTTGATCGCATCGTGTTCGCGGTCCTGGGGACGAGCACCTTCACTTCATTCAAGCATACATTCGATAATTCAACTGGCCATTGACTCAGAGCGAGTTTGACAGTGTAAGATAGGTAGTACATCCTTGTGGGTCGCTTGGCTACGCGGTATTGTGACGAAGCGCATGCTGGGCAACCCATACGTTCGGCCGTGATTGAAGCTCACATTCACGAAGTGGAACACTACTCGAAACTATCCGTTTCAGTCAAGATGGTGTCAGTACTACATCCATGCTACGCGCGAGCGGGGTGGTCACCAGGGGCCGAGTACATCCATGCCACCTTGCGGTGTTAGCAGGCAGCATCAGTGTAAGCTCGCCGGCTTACTTAGTTCCCGTAACTAATACATATACCGTCCGTGATACAGAATCATACCGATTCAGTATTTCTGCCTTTTGGCTTAGCGGCTGTGCGCGACGGTCCGGTTGTTACGATTGAATCAGCTCTCGGTCCCGCCTTCCTTCATTGGATTGGCAGGTTACGTTGCTCAAGCGCTTATCCACGGTTGACCGTCGACCGCTGGTAGAACGACATGGCGCTGATGAACGTCCAGCTCAAAGACCTCACTTCTGCAATCCGCAGGTCCGGTCAACATGCTTTTGATGCTGGCAATCACGCAGACATTTGGCTCGGGGAGTTCGCAGACGCTGGACAGAGAGCCCACAAGGTATGTTCGTTGGTTATCTCGATTCTTATTGACTTCTCTCTCGAATCGAGGTCGCTATCAAAGTTATTCGGAGTGCATTCACTGAAGAGGAAATAAAGCTGTTTAACGAGGTCAGTGGATTAACTAGAGATCGCCCCTAGTGTCCGGAATCTAATAAGTACCTGCTCGTATCAGAAACTTCTTCGAGAAGCGAGGCTCTGGACTACACTAGATCACGACAATATCGTGCCGTTCCTCGGAATTATGACCACTTCCGACATGTCTCGTCATTCAGCGCCTGCACTGGTGTCGCCTTACTACAAGAACGGCAGCCTGAAGAACTACATCACAAGGGGTAACCTTACTCTCCGTGGCAAGATGGACCTGGTCCGTCATCTAAACCATCTTGTCGTTAACGGAGGCATTAAGGTTGCGTCATGCAGCTGTATCAAGTTGCCAGTGGCCTGGCTTTCCTACATGGCCGCCAGGTTGTCCATGGAGACATTAAACCAGTATGTAGACCTCACCATCTGGCAGTGACCTCATCTGTGACCTGGACCCGCTATAGGGAAACATCTTGATTAGCGATGATGGACGAGCGGTCCTCACCGACTTTGGTCTCTCCATAGTGCTAGAGATGTCAGGGTTTACTACTAAAAATACACCCGGCACGCTCCGATACATGGCTCCTGAACTTTTGGCCGAACCCACCACTCCGGCAGCGATCCGACCCACCACTGCAACAGATGTATGGGCGTTCGGCATTACAGCTACGGAGGTGAGAATGTTCCCGGCGGCAGTGATATCTCATCATCATAAAATAATCTATGTAGATTTTCTCAGCGAAGCAGCCGTACCACGATCTTACGAATGATGCTGCAGTCCTGATCTTTGTTACCAAAAGGCATGGGAGGCTCAAGTATGATGTCTACAGACCCGACATCAGGGAAGGTCTGTGGAGCATGCTGGAGAAATGCTGGAACCAGAATGCTCACGAAAGGCCCTCGATGCATGATATAAAGGGCTTCGTCGACAAAAAGAGGAGTAGCTACGGGTAAAAAGAGGTAGTTTACGTCTGGAACGACGATCTACAGTCTAGTTTTATTGCTGAAGATGTACCCCTCGTCCTCAAGAACGGCTTTTGCAAGGTGTGCCGCTGCAGGAAAGATCTGAGTCTGGGTATGTGCGTCTTCGGAGCTGGCTTGACGTCTGGCAAATCTGGCTGCAATCCCTTGCGAGATAACTGCGAACTGCAGATTTGTCGTAGGTAATCGCATATAGAGGATAAATGATTATGCTCACTCGAAACAGCATCCAACTTCGGACGAAAACCATCTCTTTGATGGGATATTCTTGTTTGGTGAGGCGACAATATTCACGTTCCAAGTCTTCCAGGGGTATCGGCACATCTTTTGTCGTGTTCTTGAATGACTTGATCAAGTTGAAGCTCGGTAGTGGATCCTCCGGTAGGTCTTTAGAATCAATCGACCACGCTTGTGTGAGATTGCCAAGGTCTGCCAGCTAAATCCTAGATTGTGTTTCAGTCATATTACCAGTGAACGGGGACCTACAGGGCTGCCAAGAGTGCACAACTCCCAATCCAAAATCCCTATCACTTTGTTTTCGTATGGATGGAAGATCATGTTGTCAACTTTATAATCTCCATGAACGACACGCAACCCAGTTTTCTTCTCGTTTGGGAGATGTTTCCGATACCAGTCCAGCAACTCGTCGAAGAATGGTATCTTTCCTATCTGTTTTCCGGTGTCAACATCGACGGTTTGCGCTTGGACCTCAGAGATGCGGGAAAGGGACTTGATTTGGCGCGGAAAGTAGTCCGTGGGTGGTCCGAACTTAGAAAGCCCTATATCAGCCGGGTCGAGGGACGCCAGCGCGGCAAGGACCCGCACAGCAGAAATCCAGCTAGAAGTGCGTTCTGCTTCAGCTATTGGCATTACAGGTTATATAGATCCACTTGCCATTCACGCCGGTCTTTTGGAGATATTTCAAACATCCTTGCATCAGTGAATATTCGGCCATCCAAATATTCCATGATGTAGAATGGGGTCCCAATAATACCAACGTCATCGCACAGCGCATACGGTATTGGAACGGGGACAACCTGCCAAGGTTTGATGCTTGGCCTTGTATTGTGTTTGTGGAGGGCGGTTAAAACCCGGTATTCGCGCTCGATCTGGTGAGCTGTGGAAGAGAGTAGCTGGCCAGCAGGTTTCTTTCGCAAGACGAAGCGCCGCTTTCTTCTGGATTATCAGACCACGACGCTTTCAGGATGCTGACTCGTACAAACCTAGTGTCAGTTAGGAAGTAAGTAGGATTGGACTAAAACTCGGTTACATCTCAAACGGACATCGAGTGAAGCTGAGCGGACGCACCTGTCCAAACTATACACAAGATCAGACACAGGCCCGCCTAAGGCAGCGAGAACATACCTTGAATTGCTGGACATCTACGGGAGGGCTAACAGCCGGGGCGTGATTGACGAGGTATGCGTTGAGCTTGTCGATATCGATGTTGGCACGCAACGCCCCGTACTCTCCACCGATTCGTTTGTTCGACATCGTAGGCGGTTAATAACTTTTGGACGTGCTGTACTGGCAAAGGTCACTCGCTAAGCTTCCACAGCACCCGGTACCGCACTGATTCCGTGACTAGAAAAATCTCTCTGTTGCAACAAACGCAGGCTCAAACGGTTCTCACTGGTACAAAGTTCAACACTAGTCCCAAGTCAGCCTGTCAACGTACGCTATGTCGTACAGTTTTTGCGCTGCTCGTTTGGTTCGAACACGCGCCACGACGTGGCAGATCGCGGAAGTTTCCGGAAAAGGGACGGAAGCTGATGTAAGCTCCCGAGGCTCTAAAATTTTGGGCAGTCGACGCCACCGTTTCTTCTTCACTTCATTCTCATTCCTCCATGTTCGCTGCAGCTCGTTCCCTCCGCTTCGCCGTTGCTCGTTCAGGCAACTATGCTGTACGTTTTCAACCTGTCACAGCTGTCGAGCCTTTACATATTCATTTGCAGGGCATTCCGCGGTCCTCGATCGCGAGGAACATGAACACCAAAATCACTGGTACGTAGCCTTTTCCCCCGAGTACAGTTTCAACTTCAGCTGAATCCGTGCTAGGCCCCGTCGTGGGTATTGATTTGGGTACGACCAACTCGTGTGTGTCGGTCATGGAGGGGAAGTCATCCCGCGTCATCGAGAACTCGGAGGGTGCCCGGACAACACCCTCTGTCGTGGCCTTCACAAAGCATGGAGAGCGCCTCGTGGGTCTTCCTGCAAAGAGGCAGGCCGTCGTCAACTCTGCGAATACCGTGTTCGGTTTCAAGCGTTTGATTGGTCGCCAATTTAAGGATAAAGAGGTCCAAGATGACATGAAGCACTGGTAAACCTATCCGTCAAAAAGCTTTTTCCTTGTCTGATCCCTTCGCCACAGGCCTTTCCAAGTGGTTGCCAAGAGTGATGGTCGTCCGGCAGTCAGCGTTGAAATTGGCGACAAGACTCAGCAATTTGTGAGTAAATATCCTGGGGACCGTTAATGTCTTAATGCTCCTCACAGTCCGCGGAAGAATTATCTTCAATGGTCCTGACGAAGATGAAGGAGACTGCGGAGCAATACCTCAATAAGAAAATCAAGTATGTTCTTCATATGATCTACACGACAAATGTATTGATTCTATTCGTCAAGTCACGCCGTGGTCACTGTGCCTGCATACTTCAACGATGCGCAACGGCAAGCAACCAAGGATGCTGGCCAGATCGCAGGCTTGGACGTTCTTCGTGTCATCAATGAACCTACCGCTGCCGCTCTTGCTTATGGTCTTGACCGTGCAGATTCGTCAGTCATAGCCGTCTATGATCTTGGTGGAGGCACTTTCGATATCTCAATATTGGAGATGCAGAAGGGTGTCTTTGAGGTCAAGTCCACCAATGGCGACACTCACCTTGGTGGAGAGGACTTTGATATTGCCTTGGTCGAACATATCCTTAAGGAGTTCCAGAAAGAGTCGGGTATCAACCTTGGTCAGGATCGGATGGCCATCCAGCGAATTCGTGAAGCTGCGGAGAAAGCCAAGATCGAACTTTCGTCGACAGCCCAGACGGAGATCAACTTGCCGTTCATCACTGCTGACGCGTCGGGACCTAAGCACATCAACTTGAAACTCAGCAGGGCCAATTTCGAGAGTCTGGTTGACAAACTCGTCCAGCGCACTGTCGAGCCGTGCAAGAAGGCACTCAACGACGCTGGAGTAAAAGCTAGTGAGGTCAACGAAGTGATCTTGGTTGGTGGCATGACTCGTATGCCGAAGGTCAACGAAACTGTGAAGAGCATATTCGGTCGGGAGCCCAGCAAGGGTGTCAATCCTGACGAGGCGGTTGCAATTGGAGCGTCTATTCAAGGCGGAGTTCTCGCTGGCAACGTCACCGACATTCTGTTGCTTGATGTCACCCCACTCTCCCTCGGTATCGAAACTCTTGGTGGTATTATGACGAAGCTTATCAACAGGAATACCACCATTCCTACGAAAAAGTCGCAGACATTCTCGACTGCGGCTGATGGCCAGACAGCTATCGAGGTCAAGATCTACCAAGGTGAACGCGAGTTGGTTCGGGACAACAAGCTTCTTGGCAACTTTAATCTGGTTGGTATTCCTCCTGCACCGAAGGGTGTCCCTCAAATCGAGATCACTTTCGATATTGATGCAGGTTAGTTTGTGGCAATTCTGGTTTTTATGTATGCTAACCGCTTTCTAGATGGTATTGTCAATGTCTCCGCCAAGGATAAGGCAACAAACAAGGATCAGTCTATGACCATCGCTTCTTCTTCGGGTCTCAGCGATAAGGATATTGAGCGCATGGTATCAGATGCTGAGCAGTACGCTGAGTCGGATAAGGCCCGTCGTTCTCTCATCGAGGAGGCGAACAAGGGCGAATCGGTTTGTTCTGATACCGAGAAAGGTTAGCTCGTGGCCATCATATGCGTTGCACTAGTGCTCATACTGTCGATCCTAGCAATGAACGAGTTCAAGGATCAGCTTGATGCCACGGAGAAAGAGAAAGTCTCCAAGCTCGTTGGAGAGCTTCGCGAATTGGCGGCCAAGGGCCAGGTTGGCGATGCCTCGGTTACTGCAGACCAGATCCGAGAGAAGATCAATGAGACTCAACAAGCATCACTTGGCCTCTTCCAGAAAGTCTACGAGAAGCGCAACGCTGAAAACGCTGCGTCTGAGCCTTCGCCAGAAAACAAGGAGGAGAAGAAGGATTAGACCTCACTCCGACTCTTTGGGCCATTGCTTGATTTCGATGTGGCTTCCTCGCCGTCCCTTCGTTTGCATCTATCCACATTCCCGTTACTCGCACTTACATGACCTGCATTGCATAGATGAGAAAAGTACACCACTCTTGACGTACTCTACTTATGTCCCTTAACTATCATGATAAACCTGTGTAGTCGAGGACCCCCCGCTCAATGAACCACCCACCCTATACACTGACCGCCGTCTCCTCGGATGACTGTAACCTGAGAGGGGAAATGTCCCGAACCCCTTTGGATACACGGAAGGCACAAGGCCTGGTAAACCTTACTCGTTGCGATGAGACTGGCTCATGTCCGTGTAGAGATGTCACTGAATTGGGCAGCCACATCGCACGGCTTTCAACTGATGAAAGAAATCCCAGTGCTAGAGTACATTACAGCGGCTAACAAAAGTCTGGAAAATCGACTTCGAAAAGTCGCGCCTCGGAGAGTGCCGGGGCAGGACCCCGAAATTGTCTGAATGAAACTGCACTGTCACACCCAAGCATTGGGAGCATAGATATACAGTATAGCACATTTCAAGTATGCGAGTGGCCAAAAAGTATCCTATGAGCGATAAAAGTATAATAGGTACAAATGATATCTACACTGTGATCCCAACTCGGAGAATGGTCAAGGTTGTGAATGAACATGCGTGTCGCCAACTGTTGGGAATGGCAATGCTCATTGTCGTCCACGCCATCCAGTCACGAGCTCTGCACTCGGGACAACGTTGGTACGCACGTCAACAGACAGTGGTGGTCAAGAAGGTGTGTCAAAGGGGCGGCATGGTCATCACAGTCGCTTGCGTCAATACCATCTCAGAGGTGGCTGCATGCGCGTCATTGGATGGAATTGGTTGAGGGGACAGTGTGCAATGGAATGGCATTCATCGCAGTCGTTTGTGCTGTCGTCATCACGAGCTCTACGCTCGAGACAGCGTCAGCACGCACATCAGCGGATGGTGGTGACTGCATAGCAAAAATTTTCGGTGTGACAGTCACATGGCTCAGGCAATTTCGGGGTCCTGCCCCGGCACTCTCCGAGGCGCGACTTTTCGAAGTCGATTTTCCACTGACTTTCGTTAGCCGCTGTAACGAAGGCTTGGGCTCCCGAGTATGTCGCGATTTGTAAATTTGTGTCTTTTCGATTGTCGTCAAACGGTTCAACCGGTTACGAAGGCAGAGGTGGAGTTATGGATTTATCCATTGCCTGCGTAATGTACGCTGGACTCGGCTCACTCAATCGCCTGCTGGTAGTGTGACTCAGTGAACCTTAGCCAGGGACGCCGCGTCTTGGCTCTCATTGGCGCATGTGGCGAGTGTGTCTCAAGTCCTTTCCACAACCTCGACATCCTTCTGCTGCCCATACCAGTGTTCATCGTAGAGCAAGGTTTCCATTACTTTCTGGCTCTGATTCACGAGGTCGACATTTTTGTCGAATTGGCGTGATGGAACCACAAACGACGCCCGTCACTGGCACACCCATTTCAATAGCAACCGCCTCCATAGTAAGGTGTCTCCGCAATTATCTGTGGGCATCACTCCACCGGTCCTGTTCTCTTAGCCGCAAAACGCTCTCCTATTACAAACATCCAACGTTGAACCCCTCGTGATGCAGATCGTCGTACGCAGGGACCTCTTTGACGTGAGTGCTGCGTCAAGCGGGTCTTGTACTCTGGGTGACCCATACAAGAACCTCTGATTCTCTATCAAAGAAAGAAAACTGGGGTGTTGGACCACTCATGGCCCAGGCTGCGCATGCAGCCACCGCAGTATGCATATTGCATGCACTTCCGTCTCTTTACGCACTGTTGACACATTACATCGGTAGGTTCTGCACGAGACGCGTGAACGACAAGAAACGATCGACTACCTGGCAGACCTCAAGAATATGCGCAAGGTGAGTTTCAAGTATCGAGATTTGCGTATAATAAACGCAGATTCGCGTAGGTCGTGCTTCAGGTGCGCCATGTTCATCCCGGACGTTTTTCGTGGACCGTTGACCCTATGACTGGACTCGTGTTCTAGACGCCTGATATATCTACCTTTCAGAGGCTCTCCGCTGCGCTCTCGAGCGCTGATCCGCCGATACTACATCATGTATGGACCGAACAACCAGAAAACGTTCCCACCTGCATCGCGCTGGCACCAAATAGAAAGGAGAAGTCGATACGCAGCGCATTGGGCAAGTCATCATGCCGACTTTGGCGAAGCGATTAACGGTATTATGATGATGCATGATCTAAAACCGTGCTAGATTACTTGGTATCTAGACGTATATTGGTGTATCGCATTGTACTGTCTCAGCGGCTCAAGAGCTTCAACAGATTCTCTATCCCATCCTACCCAAAGCCGTCCTCGGTTGGGTAACACACGTACATCTGCTCGACAGACGTATCGAATTTACGCTGAGAAA
>JBBPJX010000644.1:0-12643 GCA_038088955.1 Neotropicomus parvogracilis | reverse complement strand
CCAAACAATTGCAAGAATCCCTTCATTTAGTTGAGATCCAATCACTCATGCCAAAAGTGAAATAACTGTTCCAATGGAGTTGTGGTTTTGAAATGGATGTATCTCTGTATCCTGTGAACCAAATTACGTGATCCAAGGGTCAGATTCTAGCCAAGGGTCTGTACTATATTTCATCTCACTATAGCTAAGCGAAATTCCCACAGGTGGTTGCAGGGTGATTCATGTCCTGTGTTGGGGTCAAACATTGGAACAGTTTTTGGAGTCACTGTATGTATGTTTTTGTTCAGATTGCAATAATTTAGAGATGTCTTTGTATTGTCTTGGTACTCCAAGTACTGGTGCCACAATTGACATTATCCATTCATGAAGTATGCACTCATTTGTTGAGCACCTTCTTCTACATATATGTCTCTGATCAACTTCTTCTCTGAGAGGATCTTATCCTTCTCTTATCATATGCTCAATTTCTATGGGAGCTCTTTCTCCATAGATATTATCCTCTCTCTTTGCAAGTGTCTTGGTATCCTAGGTGGTTCTACCAGTGGTGGTTTAGAAGGACAAGGTGGAGTTTGAGGATCAGGGGGTATGAGTAGAGCATGAGGAGGAGTAACTGGTGGTTGTCCTGGTTGTGGGCCTTGATTGGGTTGCAGATCTTGTCTAAGTAAGATTTCTGGTTCAAAGGAATTAGATCCAGTGGTTGTTGGACATCCCCTTCATTAGGATCTTCTGGTTCCTGAAACTCTAGATCATTGTTGTTGTCATTTGGGATCTGTACTAGGTCTAGTTTGTCCTATTCCTCAGAACATTTCAGGAAAGAGAATTCATTAAATGTAGTACTACTGGCAATGTCAATTCTTTGACTTTCTGGGTCAAAAAAGCAATAGTCTTTGACATCAGATGGGTAGCTGATGAAGATCATTTCCTTGGCCTTTGATGAAAGTTTATCTCTCCTGTCTTTATAAATGAAGATGTAAGCTCGGCAACTGAATATCTGGAAATTAAATATGTCCAGTTTGGTAATTGTGGGATCCCATTTAGAAATAAGGGTTTCCCATTTAAATTGTTTATGGGTTGATGATTGTATATGTATACTGCAGTCTCTGCAGCTTCTTGCCAGAAAGACTTTGGTAAGCATGCATGGTGAATCATGGCATTTATCTTCTCCAAGAGAGTGCAGTTAAAATGCTCTGCTTGACTATTTTGTTCAGGTTCTTGGGCAACAACCTTTGGTAAAGGATACCTCAAGACATGAGTAACAATTGAAATTCCTCACTGAGATATTCCCCCCTTGGTCTGAACATAGAGAGATTAGGAAATAGCCAGTTTGCCACTCAGCCATTGCTAAATAAGCTTGGAAGGCAGTAAAAGTGTCAGATTTTCATTTAAAAAAAGCAACACATGCATAAGATGAAAAATTGTCAATGAAGGTGACAACTCATTTATTATGATTGCAAGATAATAAAGGCATCTCCAGAAGATCAGTGTGGACAAGTCCTAGAACATGATCCATACAAGATGTTGATTCTGGATGTGAAATTTCTGTGTGCTTGCCAAGAGCACAACCTTGGCAGGGTGGTAATCTTGTTTTGGAGTTAATCTGTAGGATTGGGAAACCCAAACAGGTTTTATGAGCATTTTGTAATATGTTTAATGATATATGGCCAAAACAGTAGTGCCAGAGTTTAGTAGAATCTTTTTCTTGAAGTGACATGGTTAAACTTATACATAACTGGTTTAATCTGAAATGACTGAAACCAGTGAAGTCCTCCATGAGGTGATAAAACATATGCCTGTATCACCTCATAGCCATGTTTGTTCCAGATTATTGTAGCTCTTTGTTTTATCTCAGCAATGTAACCATGTTTGGTTAATGCTGGTATACATAGATAATAGTCTGTTGGGTGCATTAGGGGCATACCAGACATTCTGTAGAACTATTGGTTTGTGATTGCTTGGTTGTATGATTACATGTCCTGGTCCTGTTATGGTCATGTAGTCGCCATTTGCAACTTCACAAAATTTCTTTCCATTGTTAAGTGTAGTAAAATCACTTAAATAGGGGCTAATGTGGTTGGTCACTCCACTGTCATTCATCCAAGAGTCTCGGCATTGTTCACCAGTGTTAATAGCCATATGTATAAGTTTTAATGGTACAGTCACAATCTTGAGAATAGTTTCCATTGATGGATTTCAGTGTCAGCTGTTTGGACTTGAGTGGTTCTCTGAGATAAGCTTCTGAATTCCAGGTATATTTTAAATCATAGTAACAGTCTAAGTCTAGATCATCCACATCCCATTGGTATGGGTCAAAGTCTGGAGTTGGTGGTCCTTGCCAGGAGAATCTAACTAAGTTTCCTCTCTGGTAGGCATTTCCATTTACTCCAGGGTGATGTTATGATTTTCTTCCCTTTCTCATGATCAGACCACGCTATCTTATGTATCTTATCTTCTTATTTAGTTCTTTCTCATCACTTGGTACCTCCTCATCATCCACTCTTGCTCCTTCCTTCTCGTATCAAGCTATATCTTCCTACATCTCTCCTCATTCCCATCTTCCCTTCCTTTGCCTCACCTCTCGCTCTCTGACAGAGACTGTTACCCTTACATACATAGATGCCTTCCCATCACCAGCCCTTTGTCCCCATCATCACAATGTCTCATGGCTGGTGATACTTTTCCTTCCTTCTTTCTTTATCCTTGACATTGCATTTGTGTCACCTTTCTTCACAGCCCACCATCTTGTCCCTTGACTCCCTGATGGGCTGTGACTCCATCTATTGTTCTTGTCACCATCAGACCATTGTTGGTCCCCATATTTCCTTCTTGATGGCGACCGTTCCCTTTACCCGTACCCCAGGTTCATCATTTGCTTCACTTCCTTGTTCATACATCAGCATCCATTCCTTTGCCCACATATATAAACCCTACCTACATGCCGATGTACTCTAGACTTGTTCTCTTGTAACCTACATTGCACTCTTACAATCCATGTTACAGTCACTTGTCTCATCCTATGGGAATCGTGCCCCCCACAATCCACATTACAGTCACTTGTCTCATCCTATGGGAATCATGCTCCACAATCCTTGTCCACAGGTAATTATCCCTGTCTTAGTGCTCGGCTGATTTCGTCTCGATTGTTGTAGTCATCCTCATCCCCAAGTCCTTGTCCTCATCCTCTGCAGTCTCGTCTCACTGTTTGAGAGACGCTTGCCTTGCTCTATCCTCCTCTGAGCTCTATTCCACAAGCCCTCCCTTGTCCTAGTCTTTGTCAGGATGCTCATCTCATAACCTCATCCTCAAGTTCCTCATCACAGTGTAACAGGTGATGTCCTATGTAAATATACATCAGAACTCCATCCTTCCCATTTGTCTCTTTCTTGTTCTCCCTGTATCCTTGATGGTCCAGGGGTCAAATGGATTCCAGCCTCTTCTTCCTGTATGATCTTAGCATGAAGCTGGTCAGGGAGGTAGTGTTGGAGATCACACTCGCCGCGGTTAACATCATATTTTACCTAATCGTACCGAATACAGTACACGCACCGTAGCTAGATGTAACGTCGCTTTTCGCCACCACCTCGAGTGCCTCGGACCCCCGACTTTTGCCAGGTTATGAGCCCTGAGTGCTAGACCACTGCGTCTTCACTCACTCGACCGACTAGCCACCCCCCTATAGGCCAGCTAGAGCCTCGAATCCAGCCTATTAGGTTAGCTAGAACCTTGAATCCAGCCCACCACAGGCCAGCTAGAGCCTTGAATCCAGCCCGTCATACCCCACCAGTCAACATCCCTTTTTCCTCCCCTTTTCCCCCACGATGTCATCTTCGAAACTCGCATTCGAAAAACTCAACAACACAAATTATGCTGAATGGAGTATGCAAATGGAGGCTCTGTTGGATGAGCAAGACCTCTGGGATGTAGTGAGCGGAACAGAGACTCCCCCCACCTCTGGACCTTCATCCAAGGCGGCGAAATCATTCGCCCGCAAGCAGTGGCTTGCGAGGGCCAAAATTATCCTCCACCTCTCTACCTCCCAACTTCCCCACGCTCGTACCGAGTCCAGCGACCCCAAAGAAATTTGGGACAATCTTGCTCGCATCCACCAGTCACATGGTTTTGGTCGCATCTTTGCCATGCTCCGTGAACTCTCAACTATGTATGAAAAAGGGACCTGACCAGTCCATGCAGTCCTGGGTCGCATCAGTTCAAGACCTCGCCTTCCGACTTCAGGGTGCCGGATTTGAAGTTCCCACGACAATCGTAATCATGACATTGCTCCACGGTCTCCCCACTGAGTATTCCTCACTCATCACCACCATCAGCTCAACACCCCTCAACGACCTCAACATTAGCTTCGTCATCACCCAGATGCTGAACGAGGAATCCCGCCTACAACCGACCCCTGCCTCAGGTGCCGCATTCAGCGCTACACAGCCACATCACGAGCACAGCAAGTCAAAGCATGACTCAGAGAAAAAGACCCGATGCTTCAAGTGTCGCAGCTATGGCCACATCGCCAGTGATTGCCCATCCCCCAGCCCTGCTGAGGAGACAGACAAGGAACCTCCGAAATCCAAAAGGGCCAATCTCGCATGTCGCCATTCCGACTCAGACACATCCTCCCTTTCAGCATATTAGCTATAACCATTATATCCCTACTAATCACCTATTGTACCTACGGACCACATCTCGTCTGACAGGGTGTGTTGGAGATCACACTCGCCACGGTTAACATCATATTTTACCTAATCGTACCAAATACAGTACGTGCACTGTAGCTAGATGTAACGTCGCTTTTTGCCACCACCTCGAGTGCCTCGGACCCCTGACTTTTGTCAGGGCAATACTCTCCTATGGTGATGAGATGAGTCATATCAAAGCGCAGTCCAAGGGAAACAATCACCATCGAGAACAGGAAAAGCAATGGTGATGAAACAAATGATGTACCAGCCTGTCGGGTATCATAAGGACACAATGACCAGGCTGTGGAAGGCAGCGCTAAAGCAATGAGAAAGATCAAGGAATAAGAGAAAGGGAAGGAATCATATGATGCATCTGTAAGAGATGCCATCTATCAGGAGTAAGAGTAACAAGTACTCATAGTCTATGCGGAAAAGAAGTAAACAGGCAATTGTGCGAGAGATAAGAAGAAGTTGGGGCGAAAGAGAAAAGATTGTAACATCACATGTGTGGAGCTGGTTGAGGGCATGGGGTTGGTGGATCTGGGAGTTGAGACAGATGGGTTCAAGTTGAACATGATGAGGAGTTTGTAGTGGGGATGATTTCAGTGTCTAGTATGATGGAGCTCCAGGGCTCATTACCTCTTGCAAGGTCTTGTTTGGTGGTGAGGTTGGAGTACTAGACATAGAAAGAACTCAGTTTCATGTTGACAAAGACTTGTATTTCTCCTTAACTAACCTAGATACAAAAAGAACTATGTAAACATTAATTTAGCTTAAAAAGCCTAATAGGAAGCATATGGAAAAGTGTCTCACCTCAGTTTCATGTTGACAAAGACTGAGGGTGATGTACTGAAGGCCATGTTAAAAATGGGCAACCATGATTACATAAAAAGTGTTCAGTGTAAGTCTCGAATGGACACAAGTACGATAGATGGAAAAAGGAAAAATATATAGGGAATTTCAACATGAGGACAAGGACTGGGACAAGCAACAAGGATGATGATTTCAACAGTTGCAGAGATCAGCAAACAGCTGAGACAAGGATAACTACCTGAATGTCAAGGGACAAGGTGTAAAGGGCATGATTCCTTTTGGAGGAGATGAGAAGGTGCAATGTAGATTGCAGGAGTTCAAGTCTAACATATAGAGAGGTATGAGAGATGTATAAATATGAGAAGTACTGTGTAAGGTGGTCCTCCACAGTAGTAATGGAACTACTGTAGTCAAATATAATAAAGCAGGGTCAAAGGAAACAGTTGCCATCAGAAACAAATCAAAAGATGATGGCAACAAATCAAATGAAAGCCTGTCAGGTATCAGAGTAATGTGATGATCAGGTGTAGGAAGGTGACATGAATGTGATGAGGAACACAAGAAAGATGAGAAAAGAATCATACAATGTGAAGGAGGTGAACTCCATCTATGGGGAGGAAGAGTATCAAGTACTCATAGTCTATGCAGAATAATGGAAGTGAGGCAATAGCACAAGAGATGAGGAAGAGTTGTGGAGATAAGGAAAAGATTGTAACAATACTCTGTACATACATATTTAAGGCCTTCAACCACACCAATGTACATACCTTAGACTTGATCTTTTGCAATTTACCTGCATTAATTCTATTTCAACTTGAAGGAATCCTGCCCTTTGCTCCTTGTCTCAGAGTAACTATCCCTTTTTCTGCATATTGCTTATCAGGACTTTGTCATCCTTGTTGTTACTCTCACCAACCCCTCCTTATCCTCTGCAGGCTGACTTCCTTGTTGACAAAGTTCTTCTATTTGCTCTACATATTACCTTGTCTGAGCCCTATCTCATAGGCCCTCCCCTGACCAAGTCTTTGTCTCACTTTTGATGAGACACTCTCCTCATACTGTATCCCTCATTTGCAGCATAACATTCAGTATCCACTGCATGCAACCACTAAGCCAAAAGGCAAAGAATACAGAATCAGTACAATTCAGTACCACAAACAATATATGTATTAATCAACAGGAACTAAGTAAGCCAGCATGCTTACAAAATGAGGCAGAAGGAACAACTACCTTCCAAAGATGGGAGGGGGTCAAAAAAAACTCATCACCATTAGACCAACCACCTCTGAGGGGCTCAAAGAAGGAGAGACAGGAGGGACCAGAATGTAACACAAGTGAAGCATGATAAGATAGAGTAGGGCTATGTATCTAAGCAGAAAACAAAACCCCATGAACCTAGCACTGATATCATGGGAACAGAACAAGGGGCAACTCATGGATTGAGTGCTTAAATGTTCTCACAATGTCGGAGCCCAAAAACCCGCCCCTGTTGCTCGTGTTCCTTGAGCATGTCGACTCCCGACTGAGCATTAGACACTGGTGGTAGCATTGGCACAGGTCCACTCTCCGATGGAAGTTGATGCGGGTGTGCCACAATGCGCTCGAGTGGGGGTTGGTAAGGGTGCGTCGCAACGAAGTGACGAGCCTGCAAATGATAGAGAAGTAAGAACCGTGTCAGAAGCAGTGGTTCAGCTGACTGTGAGAGCTGTGCAATGACCCAGACATACCCAATGGATCAACGCATCAGGTTGTACATGAGTGGGGAGCGGTCTTGAGTGAGAGGGGCCCGCTGGGTCGGATCGACCTCCTCTGGGGCAAGAGTCACCTGGCTTATCGAGGATCAAAGCCCGCTGGACAGCAACCGACGACAGACGACCTGTCCCATTGCCACTGGGATCAAGATGAGAGTGTCTCGGACCTGGTTTGAGGCTATTGGGAACAACGGCATCAGCAAGCCCACGACCTTGGTGATTCGAATCTGTGGGCGAGGCGGGTCGACAGCGGAACGACTATTGCGACTCACGTTGCTTCCCAAAGCAAGGGTCCGCCAGCGCTGAACTCGGCGAGGCGTGCTTGCAATTCACACTTGTTCTTTGCCGAGGCTGAGAGTCCAAAATTTTTGCACCAACCTTCCAGGACTTCAACCCCGCTATTCCTGAAGGAAAGGGAGGGGCAGAAAAGTCGGATTGGGTCAGCAACAGAGAACGAAACGGGCACACGAGTCATTTGTGGCCAAAACTCAAAAGTGCAGGTATTGAATTTTGAAGCCCCCGTTCTCGCAGGGCTGGTCTCTGATCGGGAACCGCAACGCTCGAGAGTAGTCGGCCGGTTCTGGACCAGCCGTCGCTAACATGGATGCGGTGCCAGTGGGCAGGGTGGGCGGGAACGTCGCTCCCTCGCTGATCACGGTCGATGACAAGGACGTCGCTGCTCCATTTTGTTTGAACGAATCTGGGACTAGCATTTTGGTGGTCCGCCCTCGCTCTCGTTGTTGGGCGGTCTTGTGGGCAATTATACTTCATAACGCCCGGGCACATGACATGGTCATCAGATCATTGTCGTCAGTCAGCGCTGTCTCGGCCCCAGTCGAGGCTAGAAAAGAGTGACGACTCACCCAAACGAGATCAGGAGAACGGCGGCAGCGACAGCGAGGGGGAGGAGGACGGATACAGTGCCCAAGGCAGCCACCCACGACGAGTCATCGTCAGACATTTCGAACGGTGATCGGCAGGGGGTGCAGTCCAACACCTTTGAGGGAGCGAACTATGAGAGAGAGAGCGAGAGCGAGTGTCAGCTCCGCTGCATCAACGAGAGGCCCGTCCATCCATTCCGCAAACCAAGAGAGAAATGCGAGGCCCAAAAAGAACCAAAGGCAAGATCTAGAACAGGAACGGCAGGGCGGCGACGCGGCGATCTGGATCTGGATCTGGATCAGCACCGGCCGCAGCCGGGTAAGAAGCGGGCGTGTGCGGCGGAGCCGTTCTCAAACGCGGTGACGAACGGAGGTGACGGGCGTGACACGGGTGACGAGGGGACGGGAAACGCCGGTGGGGACGCGGGGAGGCCGCGCCTGGGTTCGTGTTGATACACCGGGATACATTGCAATCCGCGCCCGTGATCAAGGTGCCGGGACGGTCGGGCCGTGGTCCATTGCACATGGAGGCACGTTTGCTCACCCTGCAGCATCCTCGTCGGCTTCTGCAACTGGAGACGAGCGCCGAGAGGTCATAAAGGAGATCTCGAGGTGCTTCTTCGGTCACGCCGCCCTGTGGGAACGTTCTACTACCTTGCGCCCGTCGATTGCGACCCGTTCCGAGGTAGTATCGACATGTTTTTCCACGGTGGAAAAGTCACGTGAAATTGACAGTAAAAAGGGACCCCTCTCGTTGCCCAGCCTTTGAATTACCCGCTTTCGAATGGTCCCGACGCCTCTGCATTCTCCACGCTCTCCCCGCATCATCGTCACCCTCTTATCTGTTTTATCCCAACATGTGCCCAACATCTCCCGTAGTGTCCGCAGTACAAACCTCGCTGCCTCGCACTCCAACAGCAAACATGCCGCTTCCGACCCTAGCAGCCCAGAGTTCATCGTCTTCGCATGCCTCATCCCCGTCCTCGTCTTGTTGTCCGGCGTATTTGCCGGTTTGACATTAGGTTACATGAGCTTGGACGAGACCCAGCTCAACGTCTTAAGCATCAGCGGTACCCCGTAGGCATCCCTTGATCCTCGTCATACAGCGCCACCTCCCTCACCCCCGTTCGTGCAGTCAGCAGAAGCTTTATGCTGCAAAGATCAAACCCATCCGGGAGAATGGCCACCTCCTTTTGGTGACCCTCTTACTCGCCAACATGATCGTGAATGAAACTCTGCCCATCATTTCTGACCCCGTCCTGGGCGGTGGCGTACAGAGTGTCGTCGTCAGCACGGTCCTCATCGTCATGTAGGTTTCTTTTGCTACCCCTCTTGTTTAACCTGTAGTTGATCCAATTCCTTTTGGCAGCTTTTCGGAAATCATACCCCAATCTCTTTGCACCCGCCACGGTCTTTACTTGGGCGCAAAAATGGCTGGTTTTACTCGTGTTCTGATCTATCTCATGGTCCGTTCTGTCATCGCGAGTTGTCCAATGTGCAAGCCAGTAACGTCTGCAACGCACTAGGGGGTAGTTGCCTGGCCCGTCGCGAAACTCCTCGAGTTCGTTCTCGGACCACATCACGGCATCATTTACCGAAGGGCAGGTCGGTACCTTAACATTCATGTTCATGAACCACATCGAACTTCTTGCCACAGAGCTCAAAGAGTTGATTGCGATGCATTCGTCAATGTCTCCGCATGGCGGTGACTTGAAATCGGACACCGTTACGATCATTGGCGCCACACTCGATCTGCAAGAAAAGGTCGTGAAACAGGTATCGTGTCCGCTTGTTTTATCCTTCGATGGTATGCTGAGAAGCGTCATGAGTAGGCCATGACTCCTATCGACCGAGTTTTCATGCTTTCCATCGACTCGAACCTGGACTACGACACGATGAAGAAAATTTGCATGACCGGTCATAGTCGCGTGCCCGTGTATGAAGAAGTAGAAGTTGCCGTGGACTCTTCTGGCCGTCTGGAAAAGGTCAAGAAGATTATTGGCATCTTTCTCGTCAAACATGTATGTTATCATTTCCCCACATCGACAGCCCACCTAATCTTGGCAATAGTGCGTCATGCTTGACCCTAAAGGTAGATGAATGTCACATTCTGCATACATTTCTGATCCAAGGAGCTGTTCAGACGCTGTCCCGCTGCGCAAGATACCTCTGAACAGCGTTCCTTTCGTTCCAAACAATGAATCCCTACTCGGCATCTTGGATAAATTTCAGGAAGGCCGCTCCCACATGGCAATCGTTTCTCGTTTTAGCGTTGAGAAAGCAGTCTCCGTTAAAAAGGATGCGAAGCGTACCCTCACTCAGCGTATCCGACAGAGAGTTGGTATCAGTGACTCGAGCGACTCTAGCGACTCTAGCGATGATGAAACATCTAATCCCAGGCACAAAGCCAGCGCGAAAGATATCAAGGAGCTTTCCAGATGTGGACGTGTTTCGTGGGCTAACAACTCTGAAAGGCCTTCCTCAGTCGGAGGCGATGATACCACAGAACTGAACAATTCAGAGAAAGAAGTGATAGGGACGACCGTAACCGCGAAGAATGCCGTCAAGCCTAAGCGCCGACGTCAGCGTCGAAAGACGGACCTTGAGGCAGGTCAGGTAGACGAAACGGGAACAAGTGATGTTACGATGGATAAGCAGAAGATAAGGTTACCTAAACCCGGGACTGGATTGGAACAAAATATGCCCGCTGACGCACTTCTAACCAAGAGAGATGCCAAAGACTTTCTGCAGGGTATCGATCCCGCAATCATGCCACTCGGTATCATCACTCTTGAGGATGTACTTGAAGGTCCGAGGACGTCTTCCTTTCAGCCTACGGTTTCTGACATCAGTTCTCTAGAGTTGATTGGTGAAGAGATATACGATGAATTTGATTTCGAGGCCGCTAACGGAACCATATCATCTTTTGTTCCATCCGAGCATGCTAGCACTGACGAATTCCTCGAAACTGAAACATCTTTTCCTGTTCCACCTCCAATTAATGACGTAGTTACAACAAGAAGTCCTGTTCTCCGCCCACTCAACACTCGTGGTCTTGGCTTCCTACGTCCGAAAAGCGCTCCCCCGACTCCTCGCAATCGTAGCAGAGTCCCGTCTGCGTTTCCTGTCCCTGCTCAAGCGGTTCAAGCAGGCATGTCCAAAATGCCCAGCACTGCTAACCTAAGCATGGCCACTATGGAGAGCCCTGAAATGGTCAAATCAATCGACTCTGACAAACTCAAAGTCAGAGGGGCACTTGGCGAAGATTCCGGCGTCGTCTCGACACCTGAGAACATCGTTGATCTCAGCATCCCTCGGTCTGCGCCTCTAAAGAAACGCCCCATGAGCAATTCCGGCACCGCTTCACCGCTAAATTCCACCAATCCGACTACTTCGCGCTCCGGTTCTCCAGCACCCTCCCTTGAGGCTATCCTACTGGACAGGAAACGTCGTTTGGCCGCCGCCACCGGTAAAGATGCGGGACACCTCAATGCTTCCTTCGCGAGTACGAGCGAGAACAGCGATGCGAGGGTACGGGCCGCCACAATATCGGCCAAGGGCACGAGCAAATTCAAGAGCAGTCCCCTCGGAGATGGCGAACGGACTGGCGTCGTCGTTGCGGAGAAGGCCAGACGAGATATCAAGGACCGGGAAGAGGGTGTTCGTATACCTGACGAGATGGACAAGGCCGCTCCGGACAAGAAAGAAGACGACTCTGGTTACTTATAACACTAGCTACCAGAGCTAGAGCTCCCCACGCTCTGGCTGATCTCAGGTCCCGAGTTGGTTCTCACAATGTTATCTAGCGCTACTATGAATCTCTCTTTGATTTTCTGCCATCCTTCTCAACTTCGAGCCTCGCCTCCATCCTTGATATGCTGTTTGTGGTGGCGTTGAGCCGCACTATACCCCATCTACTGCTCGTGCTTTGTATATTTCACAAACTATCCATGCGTGTTAGTGTCTCTGGTGTGCCGAATGAAGTTTGTTTATGACAAAGACCAATCATTGTCCGATGCGCACTAGACTCCTGCTGGGTAGCCCATCCCCGAGCCTTGTCTCCATCCCGGAACCTCTTCTCACACTTTCGTTCATCTCGATCCCCACGTCCCTCAGGCCATCCAACACTGCACGGTACAACGTCTCCTCTGTCGGACCCTGAACACCCCTACCAACGACCTTTCCGTCCAACACGGCCAGCGTCGCAAACGCCACCGGCAGACCGACACACCGCGACATGGCAGACGCGCGCGGGGTACCGTACGACACCAACGACGACGTGTACACCTCCGTCTCGTCGGGCGCCGCTGCCTCCTGCGCGACGACGATCTCGTGCGAGAGCACGACGAGGTCCCGCTCGCTAGGGGCGTATCTGAGCTTGTGCGCGAGCACCGTCGCGAAGAGGTCGATCGGCGCAACGGGCGCGGTGGGCAGTGGCGGCATCTCCTGCGTCGCCGTCCCCATCCCCATCCAAGTCCCCGCCGCCGCCGTCGTCGTCGTCGTCGTCGTGGTGGCG
>JBBPJX010000643.1:0-12657 GCA_038088955.1 Neotropicomus parvogracilis | reverse complement strand
CCAGGCGCGTCGCGGCAGCCTCATTGTCGTTGTCGCGGTGGTCATGTTATTACGCTACCTTGCACTTGCCATCTTCGTCGCTGTGGTGGAGGAATCGTAACAAGACCATAAGCTAGCTACACCGTGAATGAAGTCAACGGGTGAATCAGGCGTACATACTATTTGGTTCCGTAGTAACTCCGTTGAATCAGTTCACCAACTCATCATGCCTTGGTTCCCGCATCCAACTTATTTTCCACCGCAACGACATCATGGATGTCGATTACGAACCGTTCCATGTAAGACTGTTCGCCCGCGCGCCAGTCTACGACCTCGTGTTTGCCTGCCTATCCCCCCGCTCGCTCGTCCATGTAGCTCTGACTTGCCGCGTTGCTTACTTGGCTGTAGTAGCCTTCAAAACCAGAGCGTTCAACGTCAACCGCCATTTCTCGCGGTACTTTACAAACCCCCTCGCGTTTCGCTCTCTCCAGGCCAAAACAAACACGCTCGTTTCTGGATCAAGTGCTCTCCAGTTTTTCGACAGGACACTTTACCCCGAGTCTGACCTCGACGTTTATACCCATCCAGGTCACTCGTACGGGGTTGCCCAGTATCTTGTAGAGACAGAAGGCTACCGGTTTGTCCCTCGCGATCCACAGGGGCGAAATTGGAAGGCGGCTATCGGGAACGACTGGGTTGGCACTGATCAGCGTGTGACCCCACGGGTGAGTTCGAACCAAGCGTACCCCACGATGAAGATCGCCGGGGTCTGGACGTTTGCAAAAACAAGCGCGAACCAAGAACGCCTCAAAATCCAGATCATCGAGGGGGAGTCGTCTCCGCTGGAAACCATTCTCGGGTTTCATTCCAGTATGTTCGTTCCGGGTGTCGGTGCTCTCCTCGCGTTGACGGCCGTGATCTTCTCTGCCTAGCGGTCGTTATGAACTTTATCTCTGCAGACGCTGCGTATTCGCTCTATCCCATCGAGACCTTTGAACGTCGGTGCTCCCTCGGCTTACCGCCTGCGCGGTCAGCCTCCGAGGCCATCCAAAAGTATACGAAGCGGGGTTGGCGTATCTATTTCCGTCCCATTCCCAACGACCCCTCTTTCTTTTTGGGACAACAGCGACGGGTCGGCGACAGGTGCACGTGGATATTGCCTCTGGATCAGACCGGCATCAAGAAGCGTCCTCCCACGAGCGAAAACTCGGTGCCGCTCACGTTCGACCCTGTCCTCTTCAACGGGTGGAAGCTGAGGGTGTGTAAGAATGAGGGATTGGGTGATGGTTATGCAGTCAAGGAGTACGAAATCCACTACTATCCGCTCAAGTCGACCATGTTTCGGTACAATTATGCGATTCCGGAAGAGAGATTGCAGTTTGTGATCCGAGACTGGGCGACGCACCAGGGCAAGTATAGTCATTGGAATATCGACAAAGAGGACTGGGTCTGGTCGGTATCTAGTTCGATTGTACGATGAGTATTCTGACGTCCGTCGTACACAGGTTTGACGCGGACTTGCCGACCTTTTGGGGTATGTTGAAACAGATGTAGAACTGGCTTTGCAAGCCCGAGTGTGTACGAGCATTCTTTCGGCGATTCTTTCTGTACCACGCAGAACCGTACCTCGATGAGTGTCTCGACTGAGCTCCCCTCCATTTTTCGTTGCTATTAGATCCATCGAATCAATCGATGATGACTGCATTGTCTGTCGGTGGGACTTTTTTTTCCGAGTGACGCGAGTCGCTTGCTTGCAAGGCAAGGGACCCAAACCTTGAGTTGGTCCAACACGTCCACCACGTCGTACGCCTCAATGTCTTGCTGCATCCACGCTCGCGTTTTCCTCGTCGCTCTTTGTTTCGTGTCCCTTGCTGTCGTGTTTGAGTCTCTGCTGGTCGGAGAGCTTCCATCGCGCGTCCTCCATCGCACTCCATCCCAACCTACCGATCTCGCAAACCGCGATGTGTCCGTCGAGACGGACGACCATACGAGCGTCCTTTTGAGGGCGATCCGTGCGTGCCATCATTGCTTCACGGCCAGTTGTATCACTTTTTTTATGGCGCCAGTCGACGCACCGCCCTCCCGGGAGTGGATCATCAAGTACGTTCTCCGCTGGCTCGCATTTTCCCAGTGGACTGTCGTGGGTGGCACGATTGCGCTTTGGTTTCGTCACGTCGGGCATACCAGCCTGGATCTGTCCTGGTGTGTGGCGCGTTTGTGGTGTGGTACGTCGTTTCGGGTCGTCTTACGCCGCCTCTTCTGAGCCGTCTTCCGACGTACAGCTATACGTGCGGGCATCGCCTCGCTCGCACCGACGACTTCGAGCCCGCGGCTGCTGCTCACGGTCTCCTCTGCGAGCTTGCATGCGTCTCCGATCAGCCAGGGACGTTTGCGGGGACATGTACGATCACCGAGCAGGGTGGCCGAGTTTGCGATTTGACGACTTTTGCCCTCTACATGGACTTTTTTTATTTTATTACTTCTGATGGTAACCTCTCGAGCGAGAGGTATGACGGTCGTATACAGTACTTGAGTGGCGTGTAATCAGTGGACTTTTTTTTTCCTAGTAATTTATTTGATAGCCCGACGTTGACACGGCTCGATGTCGAGCGTCTTGCTACGACGCTCCGCTCGGCATGTACTCGCACGTTCGCGTCGCGCTCAGTCCACCCTGCCCAGCTCAAATGCGATAGACCAACTCGAAAAAGACGGCGCACGCATCCTCCGCGCGGTGCGAAAGCGCATCGAAACGCGAAAAGAGCTGCTGTCCAAGGCGAGTCCGCTCTCGAACCAGCCGTCTGGCCACGACTCACTCAGAGGGACAGATGTCGGACTCCTCCATGTCGTCTCCGGAAGACGTCGCGCGCGCACGCCACGTCAAGGAGTTGGAGCCTCTGCACGACGCGTGGACGACATGGGCGAGAACGAGAGAGGTACGTCGGACTCCGTCTCTGCGCGCGTTCTCGCACACGACGGACCTCAGTAGTCCCTGCTAGATACGCTCCCCCTCCTCAAAGACCCTGATCCGACTATGCGCGCCCTCGCCGAGGACGAGTTTACGACCCTCAAGGAAAACCTGTCGACGCATCTCTCATCGACGTTTCCTGCGCTGCTCGTTCCGCCCTCGCAGACGCGCTCGTTTTCGGCGCTGTTGGAGCTCAAAGCGGGCGTGGGTGGTTCAGAGGCGACGCTTTTCCTCGTGGATTTATTGAGAGTCTACGTCCGTTACGCCCACTCGCGCGGATGGCGCGCGGACGTGATCCAGAGCACGGAGGTGATGAGTGGCGGGATGCGCGATGCGATCGTGGAGGTGAAGGGGGACGGCGCGTATGATGCACTGCGGTGGGAGACGGGCGTGCACCGCGTCCAACGCGTTCCGGCGACAGAAGCGAGCGGACGGGTGCACACCAGCACCGTCGCGATCATCGTAGGTTTTCGCGTCGTGTCGGAGGCCCGATCTCGAGCTCACTCGTTTGCTCGGCACAGGTGCTTCCTCTGAGCGAAGAGGCTGAACCCGCTGCGGACGATAACTTGTTCAAGATGGAGGACGTGAAGATCGAGGTGATGCGCTCGCGTGGTGCGGGTGGACAGGTTCGTGTCCGTGCAGGTCCCGCGTCAAGCGTCGCTCACAGACACGTTCTCAGCACGTCAATAAAACAGAGTCGGCGGTACGGCTGACACACGTCCCTACGGGCGTGACGGTGTCGATGCAGGACGAGCGGAGTCAACACCAGGTTTGAAGCGGTTTCTCAGTCCTTCAGGCTCAATCGATGGTCGCTCACGCTGTCACGATGTCCTAGAATAAGCGTCGCGCGTTCCAGGTCCTTCGGGCGCGCCTTTTAGACATGAAAATTATAAGAGAGATGGCTGAGCGCCGTACGGCCCGCCAGAATCTCGTCCGGACGGCCGATCGCAGCGAAAAGATTCGGACGTACAACTATGCACAGGCGAGTGGTCGGTCGTGTGCTGCTCGAGGCAGTCTAGGTTGACGCATTTCTTAGGACCGCGTCACGGACCATCGGATAGGTCTGTCACTGATGAACCTTCAGTCTGTGATGGAAGGCGACGGCGTGCAGGATTTCTTGGATGCAATGAGACGCAATTGGGAGGAAGAGGTGATGGAAGAGGTCGTCAGCGACGTAGATTGAAATATAGTATTACTAGTACGCTCTGCTCCGTCAACTACCACTCACTAGAGTACAAGCTCACTATTCTTGATCATACCCCCTTCTCGGTGCGGCCAACGCCCATTGGCGTCGATGAAGAACTCAACGTCGTAGAGCATACCGCTTCCTCAACGAAATCGGTCGAGCGGGTACCTCTTCGAGGCCTATGCCGGGATGTCGGCCAGCGCGTGAGGCAAAGATGCGCTTTTCAAGTTCGTCGTGCTCGACGGATCTGATATCGATGAGTTTTGGCGGTGCCACGTTCGGGTCAGGGCTGGGCGACCTTTGATATCTTTTCTTTCTTTTGTGGTGGACATTCACCGTTTACACTCACCATTGATCCGTGGCACTTGACCTACCGCCGTTGAGACGGACGAGTAATCCAGTCGAAGCGCATTCAACCGAGGCACGGTCGGTCCTTCTGATCGCCACACATGGAAAGTTGTCTTACCGAGGTCAGTTCCCAGTTCCACGCTGGTACCGCTTGTCAGACAGGAAGTGCACTGGGCAGGGACCCGAGGGGGATCGCGGCGCGCCCGCACACAGCCCAGGAGGCACCAACACCCAATTATATAGCGGTGACCCCTGACAAGAACTTTCGCATACTTGGAACGGTGACCTACTTCATTCCATCGCTCGTTCCTGCTGGTGCTGCTGTACTGTACGTGGCACTTGTCCGTGATCCGACCCCAATTTCGGGAGGGGGTCGCACGACAGCCCGAGGACCTCCCTTTGCACACCAACCCAGCTAAGCCCTGCACAGGATCAGCTCGGATTCGTCCATTTTGTCCTACGGTTCCTGCACCGCCCTCTCCCCTGTTCCTGTTGGCGGGGTAGGGACCATCCTGACGCATGTTGTGACGCCATAGCAGACCATCGTGTGGCGCGAAATGATTTCGTCACCTCGACCAATCTGGCCTAGGTATGTCGACCAACACTATCTTTGCCTCGACATGGACTTCTGACGCACAGGTGAGCAATTGGTCGTGTGCCGCTCGAGGTGATTTAGATTGACGTGTCCTAGGACCGCATCAGCGACCATCGCATAGGCCTGTCGCGGATGAATTGATGAATCTTCATGGGGGGCGACGGCGTGCAAGAATTCTTGGATGCAATGAGGCGCAATTGGGAGGAAGAGGCTGTCGGCGAAGAATATATTAGAACGTGGTACTATTACTGTTAGCCTAGACTCGTGACTGGGTATCGTGCCCACAAACATGCGTCCGTCAATCAATTAACCACCACTCACGCCAACTCGCCTCTGGGTGCCACGTCGAACTAGTACAAGTGTGACAAGCTCGCCACCGCTCGACCACGCCCGCAATCGTTACATGATCCGACAAGCCGGGACGTCGGCGATACCGAGCGCTTCGAGCTGCTCCCGGGTCACCTCGCGCTCGTTCGCACGCAGTTTCTCTAGAGACTCCGTCGGGAACCAGTCTGCCATAAAGTTCAGCAGCCCATAGTCGATGTTGGCTGCGCGGCATGTGAGCGACGCCAAACGTAAACCTAGAGGAGCCGTGCTCGTACTCACATGGATTTGCCTGCAAGACGGTCGGTGAGCGACACATGGGGCAGTTCGCCATGCGACGTTTCTGCAGTTTGACGAGACATCTGGATAGATCGGACGTTACCGTGACGTGCGGGTAGGACGACGACGAAAGAAAGCACCTGACACAGAAGAAATGGCCACAACAGAGTCTGATCGGCTTGAATGCGATACTGGTGCAGATGAGGCACGCGTAGTCGTCGATGTGTGGGACGACGGGTAAGAGGACCTCCCCTATGGCTTGAACGAGAAGTCTAGGTAGAGATTTCGAAGGACGGCTGATCAAGGTGACTCGAGGTGAGGAGGCCGAGGACGTAGACGCGTCTCGTTCCAGGAGATAAGACGGGATCGGAAACATCGTTCGTTTGGCATGCTTCTTGAGGATCTTTCTAGTCGCTTCCGAATTCGCAAGCTGGAACTGTATAACAGCAATAAGTCTGCGAAACGAAGTAAAGGGGAAGCATAGAACGCATAAACACCTTTTTCACGTCTATGATGAACAAGTTCAGGTTTAGGAAGGCGTCGAATGCTTCTCTGCTTCCGGGAAGGACCAAAGATGCTTTCTCGCCGTGGACGCGTCCTTGGAATAATTTGAGGTGCTTCTCTGTTTCTTCAATGCTTCGTTCGCCTCGCTTCGACTCCCTGACGCTCTCGAATACTTCTGCCTCGGCATAAAGCCGGAATATCTCGCGCCAGGTATATAAGTCTGATTTGCCTACCGGACCGGGTCGCAAGGATGTAGAATTATCGGCGGTGATCGAATAAGCCGAGAATGAACGGGGGGCCGATTGTGATGCGGGTCGAGCCGAAGAAGAGATCGAAGTAGCCAACGTAGTCAGAGCCGACTTGAAGTGATCTTGTAAGCCGTCCAAGTGAACAGAGAGTGAGGACAGAGTGGACGTTAGGAGCTGAAAGAATGCCATGTCGGACGGGAGAGGGATGATATGATCTGAGAAAGGGTCACTAGACGACGATGGTCAGCTAGATGTCGACCCAAAGCTGGCAAAGCGTACGATTCTGTGGAGTTGTCTGGCAAGTTCGGTTCATCTGCAACCACGACGGGAGGGTGGAGCAGCGTTCGCGTGATATAGCCAAACGAATGATCCGGAATGAGGAGATCGACGTGATAGACGGGTGTTGCCGTTGAAGGAGAGTGGCCGTGTGTACCCGGGTCGGGGTGCCTGGACGACAGTCGAAGCCGAGGTTCGGGGACGCATGAGTTCAAAACGATTTCGTAGACGATGGTGTGTTTGTGTGAAGCATCTGACAGGCTTTGCGAGTCCACAGACTCGAAATCAGACATCTGACTCTCATCGGATCCAGAGTCATCCAGTTCCTCGAAACCATGTTCTTGTTCATGCAAAGAGCGAAGAACGGAGGGACCAAGCCCCAGAGAGTCGAGTTCAGATGCGGTTTGGTTTATTAGTTGCTTAAGCTGCAGATTTGTCGCAAATTTCGAAAGTGAGTGAATTGCCTCGATTGAGGCTCTGTAGCGCACCTTGCGGTATTCAAAGACATTACTCCTGAGTTCAGGGGGTAGGGTAACGAGCAATCGATCATAGGTCTTGGAGAAGTGCATGTCTTGACAAGAAACATCATTCGCAGTCGTTGTCGAGTTTCAAGTTGCACAAGACAGGCATGAAACGGAAGTCAGCTCCATTTGTAGCACTGGTCGTGGTTGAGTCGTGTCATAGTGACCCGTCGAGTTTCGGCCGACGACCCAACCTGTCACAACTTTACTTAAGTAAATCACCGTGCTGCAAGGTCCGGAGGCACGAACAAGTTATTCTTCTCACCCACGATTGGCCCGATTGGCCAATAGGCTCGAAGCGCGTGCCAGGATACGTCAAGCCATGGCCAAAGTCTTCAGGGTAGTGGTTGTAAGTGTAAGTTAGGGACGGGTTTGTCAAACACGCCCGTTTTGGAAGGCGGACATGTGGTAGGCGCAATGTCACCGCCCGAGCACTGTGCCGACCGACTCCAAGTTGCGCCTTTGTGATTCGCGACGATGACCACCGCAGAGTTTTTCGTTCGCGCGCTGGGAGACGCAGAAACAGAGCTTCCACCTGGTTCACCTCCAACTTGTGAGTCTCTCATCATCGCGGTCTTTGCGTGCTCACGTCCCCGGCAAAGACAAGTTCGAAGGCCCGTGGTTCACGACACAAGTCCTGCTTGCTTCATCTATCGGATTCGCTTCGTTTCTCCTGTTTTCTTATTGTCGGCCCAGATGGCCGTTGCTCTTCGCCCCTCGCACCAAGCTCAAAGGTGGTCGCGCGACATCTGCCCATCTCACATGTTGACCATCCCCCACAGGGTTCTCTCCCCATGAGGCCCACGCGCACTCTGCATTCTTTGGTTGGATCATGCCGACGCTGAGGACGTCCGAGTACACGATCCTGCAAATAGTCGGGTTGGATGCTGCAGTGGTGAGTCCGCTCTCAGCGATAACCAGGCGGCCCCTTAACTCTCGTCCGCAGCTACTAGGGTTTTTCAAAATGTCCTTCTATCTATTCTCTTTATGCTCTCTTTTTGCGATCGCAGTCCTGATGCCTATCAACTGGACGGTATGTGGTGGCGCGTCGCTCGGTCTCATTTCAACTCACCGTTTGTAGCACAATATTGGAATAGGTGGGGGTTCGGACGACGACGACAGCGATTGGCCCCAATGGATCTCCGCCGACAAGAGCCCCACCGACCGCGACTGGCTTGACCTGATCAGCGACGCCAATTCCTACCTCACAGTACACTTTCTCTTTACTTATCTCTTTACTGGCCTCGCGCTCCGTTTCTTATACAAGAATTATCAACGTTATATCCGCTCGCGCCAGCTCTTCTCCCTCGAACTGGTCCATTCAATCCCTGGGCGCACTGTCATGATCACCTCTTTGCCAGTCCATCTGCGTTCGGAACGTGCGCTCGCAGAACATTTCGAGGGCATCGGTTTAAGCGTCGAGAGCGTCTCGGTCTGCAGAGAGGTTGGGACGCTCCAAGTTCTCTTGGATGAACGCACGAAAGCATTGTTGAGACTAGAGAGGGAGTGGACAAAGTACGTAGGCAACCCAAGCGTCGTGGAGTCCTACGATCCTTCGGAGAATGTGATCCCTCAATTGGGCGACCGCGAACCGTCCGTGTTGGAGGGCCAGCCCGCAAGATTTGTGGTCCCGCACCGCAAACGTCCGACGCTTCGTTCTGGATGGTTTTCCCGAAAAGTCGACGCACTCGAGTACCTCGAGGCCAAGTTCAGAGAAGCGGACGAAAAGGTAAAGAGATGGCGACGAGTTGGAAAAACCAAGACTACCCATGTCGCTTTCGTTACTTTTGAGAAAATGTCCAGTGCAGTAAGATTGTTGACTGTCATTATGGCTGTTACGCTGATCTTTATTTCGTCAAGCAAATTGCAGTGCAAACAGCACACTCCCCCCATCCTCTGGAGACAAAGACTCACCCAGCTCCGGAACCGCGGGACATTGTTTGGTCGAATATCGAACATACTCCGACTGCATTGCTTTGTCGAGAGCTTCTGGTACTCGCAGCTGTCGGGCTACTAATGTTCTTCTGGATCTTCCCCATCACTGCCCTCGCTAGTTTGCTCAGTTACAAGGAAATCAAGAAGGTGATGCCCTGGTTAGGGGCAATTATCGATAGCAATCCCAAGGTTCGAGCTATCGTGCAGAACTCACTTCCTTCCGTTGCCATGATCACGCTCAATGCTCTCTTGCCCTTCATTCTGGAAGGTGAGTTTCAGAGAGAAGAGAGTTCAACTGACATTGACCCCATACTCTCAGGCTTGACATACGCTCAAGGTTATAAAGCTCGTAGTTTGATCGAGTATTCGATGTTGCAAAAGTGAGTGACACCGAGTGTGTAGGAGAGCTTACTATACTCACACCGAATCGAGATACTTCCTCTTCCTGCTCATCAACGTGGTGTTTATCTTCCTCTTGGCGAGCACGTATTGGCAACTAGTGAGAGACTTGGCGAACTCTCCCGCCAAGATTCCCGAGAAGCTAGCACTAGCGTTGCAGCAAGGACGCGCCAAGTGAGTCTCAGGAACTGGTCTGATATCCGCGACTAACCTTGTATTCATTCAGGCACTTCTTCTTGTCCTATGTCATCCTTCTAGGTTGCTGTCCACTCTCGTAGCCGTACTATGAACTGATGGTTAGACCAGGGTTTGGCATCATGCCTTTGCAATTGCTCAACCTTGGGGTGTTGATTCCTCGCATGATCTCCCGGATTTTCTGGACGCGAACACCCCGAGGTACGGACGGTTCTTGCTCATTCCCTCTGTGACTCTGATAATATTCGGTAGATTTTGCTGAGCTGAATGCTCCTCCAATGATAAATTACGGCGTCGTATACCCTCAGGCAATTCTTATCTTCGTCATCACTATCCTATACAGTGTAGTCCAGCCCCTCATCGTCATTTTCGGCGCCATCTATTTCGGAATAGCATACATCGTCTACAAGTACAAGCTTCTATTCGGTGAGTCGATTTTATTCCCTTTCAACGAACATCGTCGGACGATGCCACTTTGTAGTATTTTACAAGCCTTACGAATCGCAAGGTCAAGCTTGGCCATTGACCTTTGTTCGGCTAATCTGGGGAATCGTCATCTTCCAAATCTTCATGATCGGCATCCTCACGTTGCGGGAGTGCTACATCATGTCCTCCCTTCTGGTACCTCTGGTGCTGGGGACTGTTGCATGGTCTTGGTACATACACGGCACCTTCCAGCCATTGAGTAATGCGGTGTGTCTAAGTTCGGTGTGCGAGGTTGAGAGGGGAGAGGAGGCTGCAGATATCGTGAGGTTGAGAGAAGGACATCCAGTGACGTGGTCACAGAGGTATGACAGAAACCTTTCATTTTCCAACTCCTGACGCTCTTGTAGCAACTTGAGCCGCAGGAGATATGCGCAAAACGACGAAACGTTGTACGTTGCTCCCGAGGATGAACGGACAGACTACGTGAGAGCCCCCTTTTTCGACGCCACGTCCTCTGACATTGGGCTGTAGTCGCAACCTCCTATGGCAAACTGGTACAATGGCGTTCTAAAGTGAGTCACTTGGTTCTGGTTCGTCGACTCGGGTTGAGCCGCGGTTTCAGCACTGGCAAACGGCGCTACGGACATCCTGCATTTACTGGTGTTCTCCCTGAGCCCTGGCTCCCGCTGAAGAAGGGACAGACGCTCGTGAACGGCTATCGCAGCGGTCTGATGAGAATCCCGCTGCACTCGACCCATGGTATCGTTCTGAGCCTGCGCAACCGCTACAGCATGCTGCGTAAAAAGGTCACACGACGGTCGCGGACCACCGCAAACGGGGAAACTGACGAGGGGACCGGTCCACACGAGGTACACCAGCTCGTCGCAGACACGCACGCGCCAACGAACCCGTGGGCGGACGCCGACGCGGCCACGTCGCACGCGCACCATCACCGTCATCGTCTCAGCTACGATCCTGCGTCGGGCGTGATCATGCTTCCCGAGGGGGACGACTGGCTTGTGGACGACGACGACGACGACTCGTCCGACGGGTATGGCAACGCGACGCCACCGTCGGGCGAGGTGGAGGCCGCTGTGTCCCAGGAAGATCTCGGGCACGTCTCGTCGTCTTCGGCGCCTGCGTCGCCGAAGCGGCGTCATGCCACGTACTATCACCACCCTGAGCGCCGTAGACCGATCCCTGGGGCGTTTCCTTCCTGATCTTGTGCGCGCGTCCTAGTGTTCGTATGTTCGTAGAATAGTTTGTGATATTCGCGCGTTGGATTTACTTATACTATGAGCATTTTGCAAGTCTGATCGGATCGATGCATCGGTCCCTCGTCGGCGCCGAATTCGAAATCGCCCAGAGTCATAAACCGGTACGCTTCCGATAGGGGGACAGATGGGAGGTACAATATTGCAACGTTCTAATAATTTCGTGTTCCTGGGTTCCTGTACACCGGTTTTCGCCCGCATCATGATGTATACGTAACAAGTCGTGAAAAGCGATACGATAAGGAGGTCCAGAAACTGTTCGTCAGAAGACGGATCCGCCGAGAGAAACGATACCGACCGCTACCGCGAGACCGACGGACATACCGACGGACGCAGAAATACGGCGCGACGAGCTGCCGGGTTGACCTGGATGTATCGGGATCGAGAGGTGAGACGCTTCATGACACGATTTGCAGTTCGATAGGTCTTTACCTCCAGTGACCGGTACGCTCGACACGGTAACGCCACCACCTTGGGTGGCCGTCACGGTCACGGTGCTCGCTACCGAGATCACCGTGGACACGACTGCCGTGGCGGAGAGCGTCGCTCCCCCGGTAGAGCCCTCGGTAGTAGCCCCGCCTCCGTCATCGAAATCGCAGGTGTCTTGAGAAGCGCAGGTCGTGCCGACATCGCAACCTTGACGGCGTGTCGTCAGTGTCCCTCAAGATCTCCGTAAACACCGCATACATCCACCAAAAGAATCGTTGCAGCAAAATGTGTCAGAGCTACAACAGTCCGAGTTGCCGTCGCAGCACGTCCCAGAAGGGTCGCAGCAGAGCGATCCGCCGCACGTCTGGGCGTCTTGCGGGCAACATCTACGAGGAAACGTTGAGATTTGCGGGCGGAACGTGGGGGAAAGGGGTAGTCCTACTGGTCGGTTCCGAAACACTGTAGAGCGGTCGGAATCAGTGTGCGCAAGGTAAACAGAGACTTGAAGTAAACGGACGTTGGTGTCGTCCGGGCAGTTCCCCGTTTCGGTACACTAGGGATGCGCTCCGCTCAGTCGTCAAGTCTGACTGATCGCAAGCAAACATACGCAAAAGGTACCATCTGTAGTGCAGACGGTGGGAAAATTGAGACAGACGTCTGGGGTAGATTGACTGTCAGTGGGGGGGGAACGATAACACGTAGGAAACTTGGCGTACGATATCCGTCAGGGCAGCCATCCCCGTTATCTCTCAGCACAAACTTGGCGCTGATTGG
>JBBPJX010000642.1:0-12664 GCA_038088955.1 Neotropicomus parvogracilis | reverse complement strand
TTTCATGGGGTTTTCTTGGGGTCCGCCAAGAAACGCATTTCTGCTATCAGAGGGAAACACTAGTCCGAGACCGCCCGAGGTTCTGAAAACTCCTCGGCTTCTGCTTCCCGCCCAGTCTAGCTCTGGACAATATGAGGCGTCGTCTAACCGCCTAAATGCTTTCACTACACCCGTGCGCCCGCATAACGCGACTCTCTACCATACTCTCCCACGGACAACTACGATCGGACGCACACCGATGCGCCGCGCGGTGTCCGATCGCGAGGCAATGAGGCAGCTGGTGGACTGTATCGGCATGAGCGCACGAAAAAAAGTGCTTGCCAGCGGTCGAAAGCCCAGAATCCTTGACTCCATCAACCGGAACCGGACGATCTCTATCAAGAAGGAGAAGGAGCTCAGATTTGGGCCGCCGCCTCTCATGACTAACGCCAGCGGAATGTCTGGCGACTTCCCACCCGACCTTGCCGTGTCGGAGTCCGAGGCGACAGAGTCCGGGTCGGAGGGGCCTCCAAGTCCAAGTCCAAGCCCCCGCCCTGGATCCGCAATGTCGATGCTAAGTCGTAGAAGCACCACACCAACGACGACCTCCCTCTCTACCCGGTTTCTGGGTCTACCGTCGTCTTCGCCGTCTGGAGCATTTCGGGAACGGGAGTATCGGGATTGGTCGGATGACGTGACCTTGTCTCGATTGGAAGACAGACACGCGGCGCTTTTTTCGCAGTTGTACAGTATACAGGCTCGGATAGATCGTCTTAGGGAACTTGTTGAGCGGTAGACGGACGAGCTTGGCGTCGTACCGAATCCTGCGATGGGTTGTTGTGTTGTCCGATGGTATCATGTCATGTGCTCTGCACGGCTTCTCCGGCAATCTCGTGTAATCATCCCCAAAAGTAAGTAAGAGAAGCACACAGCTGCACCCTCCGAGACGCTGACACCGAGAAGCAGATCTCAACGCTACGTGGTTGACACTGCTTCATAAGTACCGGACAAGGACTTCTCGCTGTCGTGGGATCGTGATCCCATACTCCTGGGAAGGCAACGTGGGTTCCACCACCAATATTATCGTTGAGGCGTCAACTTCTGACGTGTAACAGGTACGAAACCCGCTATTGGTGGCGTCCACCAAATCGCCACTACAACTTCGTCCCTCATCCTTGGGGATTCGTGGTCTTTCGTCGGGCCCTAATATAACGCTGTCGAAGTATGTCCTATTCCGTGCCTCATTTAGCAAGGGTGAACTTGCTTCTCGCATGCTACTTTAAATTTAAACTACCAGAGCAGCAATTTATTCATCATGATCGTACGAGCTCGCGCGTCGTCGAGTATCGGAACTGTGTCGTATGAGATCGCTCCGAAATCCAACCTTTGCCGGACAATGCACCTGTGAATTACATATTCACGTTCTGTTTAATGTGCTTCGATCGCTTAAGGGGCACAAGTATCATCCGTATGACCGGTACCATCTATTTAACTGCCTCGGGTTTCAAGCCTCTCGTTCCACAAGCTACGACTTTCACGACCGGCCATGACTGGACTTGCACACTGGCAAAACGTCGAGCACTGCGTTCGAGTTCTCTACCGGTATATCAAGTCCGACATCTTCACGACTGTCATCCCTACAGTGAGCACCAACTTGCCCACCGCGTTCGCGCTCGCTCATTTTTTGAACACGATTTAGACCCTATTCGCTGCCACTGCCGCCCCACTCTGCGACATCGGGAATCTTCCCAGCGTGATATTCTGGATTCTGTTGCATCTCTTGCAGTTCAATGTCGCGAACCAACTGGTCGATCCGGAGGAGGACGGGCAAAACAAATCTTACCGTCCGATTCCCGCTGGCCTTATCAGCACCCGGGACGCAACGATTCTTCGTGGGTTCCTCACTCTGGCATCCCTGTGGCTCTCTGCTTCATACGGTCCCTCCTTGTTCACCGTCAGCGTGGTACTTGCGTCGTTGATCGTCTGGTACAACGATCTGCATGGTCACGAGTACTGGCTCTCCAAGAACGCGTTGACTGCGATGGGCTTGTCACTGTTCGAACTAGGTGGAACTCTCCTGGCTGGTAGGTTTCGTCGCCGTTCGTTTGGCTATCGTTTACCATTCGGCCTATAGGATGCGATAGATCCACCATAGAACCGAATGCGATGGTCGCTGTGGCCGTGAGCATGGCGGTATTTGCCACGACCCTGCATTGCCAAGACTTCAAGGATACAGAGGGCGATCGGATGATTGGAAGAAAAACGCTACCCATCTTGTTTCCCTCTGTAGCCCGAGTTTCCGTCATGGTCGGGCTGCCCCTCTGGTCCGTTTGTCTGACGTGTCTGTGGCAGATTGATGCCATATGCAGCGTGGCGTTTGTCGCGTACGCTGCTTGGGTGGGCATGAGGTTTATGATGCTCCAGGGGGCCCAGGCGGACAGACGATCGTGTCAGCTCTACAGCGTAAGCTCCCCGAGCTCCGGGTATCCATATACGGGCTTGCTGACGTGGCCCATAGCTGTGGTTTTCTCTTGCTCACTTATTGCCGGGATATTGGCGATTCTTTCACAGCGCTGGAACTTGTTACTGCATTTCTTAATCTTCCGGGTTGTTGTACCATCAGCAAGGGGGCTCGTCCGTGTCTGCAGCTCATCATACATCGTCCAAAATTCGATTTCCGTGTGTTGTACAGTACGTAGTCAAATGTACTTGGTCCGAGGTTCCGTACGACAAATACTTTCTCTTGACGAGGTGTGGCATGCAAGCGCCCCCACGAATGCTACGTTTTCGTATCTCGCACCGAGTCATAATGAACACGTCATCGCAGACCTTGGCCAGCAAACGGATCGCCTATGACTAGCCGGGACATGTTTGAAAGGTCGTTGGACGAAACACGTTTCAAAACCCAACGGGTGAGGTACGGCCGACTCGCTCTTGACCCATACCCATCGGGGATTGCTGCAGGGGCATGGGTTAAGAGGGAGCCGACCGTACGGTAGTACCTGTCTGTCTTACGGTTTGAAAGAGCGTTCTACTACGACATGTTTTTTGGGACATTTTTTGCTGTGACCACCTAAAGCAGAAGCGCTGTCAGTTACAGGTAAAGCAAGGCAATTGCCACCCCCAAACCTGCCAGATAATCGCCGAGCTCATTCTGGGTTACGAGCGACTCTCGGGCTTTAGATCAACTGATAGTATGTATGTAGAAGCATGAGTGGCCACCGTTCTCCGAATAATCCGATCACGGCGCGGCCCAATATCCCGAGCGCTCGCAGAACTAAAACGTGCGATATGCCTTACACGTGATGCCCGCAATTCTTGTACTCGAAAAGTCACCTCTCCACGCTTCTCGCCTCAGTTCGTTCCAACACGACTGAGATGAGAAACCCTTCTTGCAGATCGTCTGCTCGGTCACCTAGCTGTGGCCTGACGAAACGTCCAGTGTACTAGCATTTACGAGCAATACGATGGCCTACCCACGCATGGGACTTTTACGGCCTGTTCGGGTGTCGTTGGGTAGCTAGCAGACGACGCAGCTTCATGACATGAAGCAAGGACCCAAACTAACGGGTCGATGCTTCTATCGGGGAACGGAAATCTGGCCAATGTATATTCCCCATGCAATTCAGTTGTGGAGTAGAAGCCCTGGGAGAAGAATATTCCGACGTGGGTACGCTAGCCGAGACTGACACGGTCGTACGACGCGCAAGCCTGATGCTACGAAATCAAATGCCTCGGAAGTCGCAGGTGTAGTAAGCCAGAAAATAAATTTCTGATGAGAACATGGCGAAGGTTGGAGAAGAGAAGAACGATTATAGGATGTTGAACGGGTGCGTGTGTGCACTCAAACTGTACTCTCCATGACCGTCCATCACTACCCCGGGTAGAGGTTACTAGGGAAGTAGGATCCACCCGCCTCGACCTTGAGCCGGGGAGTATCGATTGATCTGTCTGCGTGAAGGGAAGAGACTCGTGGCTGTGCGTGCGCGTGAGCTCTAAGCCGTCTTCAGCATGCCGCTTGCCGTCGTCGACTTTTATCCGGCACTCGCGTTTCGGACAACGGTCTGCTTTCGCTCGTATGTATTCAAGCTGCTCGCGTTGGTGGCATATGTGGCCTTGCTGTTCGTGTGGACTTTTATCACAAGTAACTTTGCTGCTCGTTTGGTTCGACTGGCCAATGCTCACGTCGGTTCTTCAGAGTCTGACCCGGACGGCGAGCCGCTGAACTGGCGTAGTCGTGCGAGAGTGCTGGCCGCTAGCCGGTTTCCATTTGTCACGATCCTTAGTGCCAAAAACAACATCTCATCCCGTGAATAGTCGAACACCTTTTCCCAGCCGTGTCCGCGTTTGCGGTTCTCGCAGTCGTGTCCTCTCCCCCGGTGCGAGAGAGGGCCTACGAGCTGTTCTTTTATTTTCACTTTGTGGCCGTCACGTAAGCTCGACCGCATTCAAACGAGCAGCTTATCCATTTTAGAGTAATCATACTCACCACCATCCTCCACATCGCTGCTTACAGGCATGTCTCCCTTCGGTCTAGTCCCGGACGTTATCAACCTGATTATTCTGGTACAACGAACTTTACACACTACATCTGGCCTTCATTTGTCATTTGGGCCGCAGACCGTTTGATACTCACCGCCCGGTTGGTATACCTTAACCTCGCCTAATGGGTTCCAGCCAGAGACACACCATGCTAGACTGAACCACAGAACTACTGTCCGACGGTCTCGTTCGCGTGAGATTTCATCGATCCAACAATTTCCGTTGACCACCAGGACAGTTTGCCTACTCATTATGCTGTCCGTCTCTCGCGGTTTCCTTTCGAGGCACACCTTTCAGCATTGCAAGCATTGTCGATTCCGTTCTCTTCTCCCGGATAAAAAAGTAGCAGAGGGTTCCTCTGGAAAGGAGCTCGTTTTTATGATCCGAGCCAAGACTGGATTTACAAGGCGTCTCAAGGATATCGCAGCACGAGGGGAGAGAGTAAAGGTATACGTCGATGGATCCTACGGAGACGGTGTGAACCTGGGTCGCTATGACACCTCGTTGCTTATCGCAGGTGCGTTCCCGGCCCAGTCGGGGGTTGTCTTCGCTCAACGACCATTTAGGAGGGACAGGAATCACGTTTGGATTGCCGGCCTCGCTAAGCATCATCGAGTACGCGGTTCGCACGATGTGCTGCACATCGCAAACTGAAATGAAACCACCAGATCAGCGAGAAGCGGATCAAGTCGCTGCCGCCCCGCTGTACTCGTCCTGTCGATTTGTGACGCTGGTGGCTAGCCTCGATCGCCTGGCACGACGAACGCGGGGTCACCGTTTGACCAGAATTTTTGAACCGAGTTTCAGAGTCGCTCGCCGAGGCGATCCAGTTCGGGCTCGAGGTAGACATTCAAATCTTTCTGACCAAAAGCCGCGGCCATCCATCGTCCATCGCCGTCGGGGGGCGCCAAGACAATTTCGAGCTGATGCTTTCGAACCCGTTTGGGCAACCATCCCGTTTGTTCGATAAGCCGGAAGAGGTCATATTCGCGCCGTCATGGCTCAAAGTGACTACCGGCCGACCGAGCCTGGAATATTTACTCGGTGAGGAAATCAGCGCGGCGGGTGGCAGGGTGTCCGTCAGCGGTGGGTGCTCTTCAGCTATCCAGTCGGTCCAAGTAACATTTTTGTCTTGCTACCAGAGTGCGGGCCCAACGCCATGGCAAGGGTCGACCACGACGCACTTTGACTTTCCTGGTCGAGTCCATCTAGCCCATTGAACAGCGGTCCAAGCGTGACGTTGCACGTAAAATGTTTTAGATTTGCACGAGCTCGTTGCAGGTTATGGAGAGAGATGTCTATTTATCTGCGATGTATTATAATTATAGACCTGTCATGTTGTATACCTCAGACGACGCCCCGAAACGCGATGTACTCGCGCTGTACTGTGAATCCGACGAGTTCGCGCTGCCGCCTGAGGGAGATGAGATGACCGGTGGGCCTCGTTCTCAAAGGAGCTGTTAGTACTCGCCAATGGTCCGATCAAGTTGTACCGCATCATCCCCTTGGTCCAACCATCCGCACCACCACGAAGGTATCCCTGTTGGCCCGACTTTCTCGTCCTGACTCTCAAAGTACATGGATTGTGTAGGATGGATGTTTCAAGCCCCGTAGGCCCTTGGAGAACCCCCTTTTTATCAGCGATGCCATTGCCACAGATCCGCCCGTGCGATGTAGAGCTCAAGTGGTTGGAGAGAGCGTGACCACAGTTGGGTACATGCGTTCAACAGTAGAAGCTTAAAAAAATGGTACGTCGTGCGAGCGCTGAGCTCGAGTACAGAATAGATAACTTTGCAAAACGATACCCCACGTATGGAAAGCCAGACGACCGCGTCGTTTCAAAGAATGTACATCTTGCTGGTGTACATGATTCGAAGGATCGCGGTCGTCCGGCTTTCCATACTTGAGCATGTCCCGCAGTTACTGTAAAATCGTCATTGAATCGTTCAAACTGTCTCCAAGGAGCGCCTGTTGTTGGCTGCCCCTCCAGGCCCATGAAATCACAATCGACAAGGGGCTAGGATGAAAAAGTGAGCACGATGTCATTTGATTTGAGGCGACAATTTAGCTGTTGCCGGCGTGTTCGTTTTGTGGGCAGACAAGCCTGTGGGCATCATTACAGTAAGCCATCCCCCGTTCGTCATTATGCGCTTGACCGTCGAACGTGCGTCACAGAGAGTCAAGGTACCCGTGTTGATTGTACACGCGGAGGATGACTTTGATATCTACCCGACCACCCAATCCCATATGATGATAGGAGTCGCACGACGCGAATGAAGAAAGGGCGGGTGGCGTGGGACAAGACACCGGAGTTGCTCCTTGTACTTTATTTTACAAGACAAGTGGGTAGAGAATCTTGCCTTGCTGGTAGTGCGAGCTTCCTTCCTTCGAGCGCTCGCTTTAACAGACGGGACGAGGAAAATCTGGACGCGTATTTTTACCATCTACTCCGTTGGACGATGGCGAAGCTTGGCCCTTGGAGTGGCCAACTAATAGTTTGACGCCAAACATTGAATTACAGGATTAGAGTTTAGGTGCCTTGAGAGAAATGTTGACGTGTGGGAACATTCCGTCGTTCCTACGCTCGACGCCGTTCGGGACAGCGACCAACTTGTCACCAGATACCCCCAAATATACCCCACCCACAATCAATCCTTGCTGTTGACCGGCCCCATCCATGCCTGCGCCCTCTGAAGCTTCCGCTCGGACCCGGCTCTCAAACTCGCGGTCAACCTCAACGCGCTCTTCGCTGAGCGTCGCAAAACCGCGGGCAATGTCCAACGCGAGCAATCTCAGTGCATGCACAACCGTGAAGCCGTCGTCGTCTCCTACCTCGACGACGCTCACCACCTCTACCGTTTCCTCCAAGAACAATGTTCGCTCGCCAAACGCGACGCCCGTCCCGCCGCCCGCCGCCAAGCGGAAGAGTGTATCGGGCGCGGCCTCACAATCTAACCATAGACTTCCAGTCCCTGTGACAAAGCGGACGGACCCCACTTCACCCTCGCCTGTAAAAGGTCGCCGCACCTCCTTGATCGGGCCTCCAAGCGCGTTTACCCGCTCCATGACCTCCGTATCATTGAGTCAGAGACCGGCCGGCGTGCAGGCCACGCCCTCGCGTACGAGGGTCATGTCGGAGGCCCTCACTCCCTCACGGAACGAACCAACACACGTGCTTTCGAATTCTCAATTCCATTCAAATTCTCTTTCAACTGGTCCCTCCACTTACACCCCTCCCGTCAAGGTTGCCTCCTCAGCCTCTGCTAAAAGAATACACAAGTCGCTTTCGATGGGCGGGGAGAATACTCCTTCCCGCGTCCGCGCTATGAGCACCGGCGTCGGCAGCGGTGTTCCTTTCAATACTAAGCAGGCTACGCCCGCGCGAAATAACACTCCGGGCACTCCGGCAAAGCCCCCGCTGCAGACGACACCTGGAAAGTCTTCTACCCACACACCGCCGGGCAAACCCCATGGACAAGTCACCCCTGCCAAGTCTCCGAAGATCACCAAAACTCCGGAAAAGTCGCCTCAATCGCAGTTGACACCCTCAAAGTCCCATCTACTTTCCGTGGAAAAAGGACGACGCAAGGGCTCCGTTGCCTCTAGACATGAGTCCGTGGCTCACCTGTCCGAATCCTTGCTAGCTCAGACCATGAGTCTGAACAGCCCTGCGAGTGTCGCTAATGGGTCCGCTCCTCTTAGTCAATTGAATGGTGCTTCAACTCTGGTAAACGCGGACGGAAGTTATCCTTGGGACGACCGCGACGTGGATGATATTACGCTTGAAATGATAACCGATGTTTGCGAGGACACGGGGGACGAAGAGGTAAGTTTCAGATTCTCCCTTATGTTGGCCCTATCATCCGTGTCGTATGACATTTTGCTGGGGTTGTTTTGTCTCCCGTTCTTTCGTTTGAGATGTGGAGTTTCTATTCGCGGGCACGCTGTCCCGCTGCATTTAGCGCCGATTTTCGTTCCACCGTTGTTTATTGTTCTGCATTTTGTATCTCTTTACTCACATCGCCCGAAATAGTTCGAAGGGACTTTAAACAACCTTCGGAAGATCCATCTTACCCGCGTCACATCCTACAAACGCCTTCTCGAGCGTGCACAAGCAAGCAGCGCGGCCCAGGCGTATGCGCTTCAAGCAGAGTTAAACATCCTCAAGGGACAGATACAATCCAACAATCAATCCGCGGCCCCAGTCAATGGCGGGGAGATCTGCGTATGCGGAGGCCGCAAAGCCAAGGGATATTGGAGTGGATACGCAGATCATCTAAACGAAGACGATGATGGCGTAGGATTGGGAAGCGTGTTGAGGGGCAATGGGAGGGGTATGTTCGACGAAAGGGAAGTGAAAAGGGTTGTGAGGGGCTTGAAGAGAGAGGCAAGGACGAGGCTGTGAGTATTTTCTGCCTCGCACCGGCGCATATAAACATCCTTGTGCTATGGCCGTGAGCCGGGGAAGGATGTTCTTATTGTTTTATTGTTCATCACAATGCTGACTGCCGCCCTCGGTTACTTTGCAGAATTGGTTTAATTCTCGACTGTGAGTAGATCTCATCGATCTGCCAATCTCTCGTTGCTAATGGGCTGACCATTGACTTCCTTTGTCGCCGATCGTCACCCGCACTCACTTCCGTAGCTCTATTCCCTGGGGATATTCCCTTGCAGATCCTACTCTTGCAGAAATACCTCAGGTCAACGTTTGATATCGTGGGTACTTTGGCGCCCGAGTTGGCACTACGAATCCTTCGGGAATTGAGCGTCAAGGAGGTCGTCGGAGTTGGCTTAGTATGTGGTGGTCTGGATATCTTGGCGGGCGTCTATTGGGGGCTAACATGAACGTTGTGCTTAGGTATCGAAGAAGTGGTTTGCAGCGACAAGACATCCTGCATTGTGGCGCTGGCATTGTCTGCGGTTGACGGCAAATGATCCGATATCCATTAGAGCACCCGAAACACCTGAAGGCTGGTATGAACGTTCTATTCCTCGTTTTGTTGGTTCTTGCTGATCGGTGGGGTTAACCTACCTATCTCTGTTACGTTAGGTTTCCATTGTATCGCTCGTTGCATCACCGCGAATCCAACTTCGCGAATGCCATGCCACAGAGCATCAGATTTTTGAATGGACATACCAACTTCTGCACTACGCTGCTTCTAAAGGGTGTGTATCATTTCCATCAAGGGGATAGAATTCGTTTCATCCCAGGTGTTATGTTTTCAGGCAAGCGGCTCATCTCGGGGTCGTATGATGAAACTATTCGCTTCTGGGACATAGAGACCGGTGAGATGAAGAAATGCCTACAGGTGAAGAAACCAGTTAGCTGTGTGGATTTCTTGGCGGAGGAAGGTACGGTTCGCACTGATAGAGTTCTTCGTTGCGTCACTCATCCTCATCTATGCAACCAGAGGTGTTCGTTGTTGGGTTTCATGACGTTGGGTAAGTTGTATATGTTAATGTGGTGTGCAAGCACTGAGGGCGCCATCGAAGACGCGTCCATTTGTTTTCCTCGGTGACCTTCACTCCTTTACAACAGTTGGCTGGTCACTTGAACGGCATCCGTGCTGTCGCTCTCTCTTCGCGTAACCTCGTCAGCGCTGGGGCGGATAAGGCCTTGGTTTGCTGGGATTGGCGAGCAGGAACGAAGATCGTCCGGTTTGGGCAACAAACGACCGTCAACATCGGTGTGCAGATTGTTGGCTCTGCAGGTGCTGTAGACGAAGGTGAGAGAGTGGTGAGCGTTACTATCGATGGTATTGTCAGAGTCTTCTCGATCAGTTGGGTCTCTTTTGTCGTTCCTCGCTGAAGGCAGCTAACCTGCGTGTCGTAGAGCGAAGGGAGATGATCTCCCAGTTTAAACTCTCCGAGTTAGGAGGCGGCGACCCTGCTCTACACGCCCGACTGCACAACGTCGGTACAGCGCCGAACAACATGCTTCAATGGTTCGCTGCCAAGGGTACACAAATGACGGTAGGTATTCATCTAGTTCTGCACTTGCTCTCTTAAGTAACATGCCCAGTGCGCCACGAAATCGGTTATTCTCCACTTGCAATGGACCGAAGACGAGGGGCGACCTTCTCCGACTGAGGGTAGCATAGTGTCTCCAACCAACAGTAGCACGCGGTTGACTTCCCCAACACCACCATCCAATCTTGCACGCAGCACCACTGACCCACGACCCCGTGCACTTCCGTTACTCTCGAGGTCGACGTCGTCAATTGTTACTCCTCAGCGTCGGCAGTCGAGTCTTGGAATTTGTGTCAATCCTACGAGTGCTCCAAAGGCTCGTCTTTCTCTTGCCACGCCTGCCACGCCTCTGTCTTCACTGCTCTCTCCTTCAACCCGCTCAGGGACTCCATTGTCCCCGGTAAGTGGTGGGGCTATCGGCGCTGAGGGATTCGCTATTCGGTTTGGACGTGCTGCGATCCTAACAGCGCCGCCGAAACTCGTTGCAGTGGTGGAAACACCGGATGTTGCTGTTGGCGCGGTCGATCCAAGGAAGAGGAGAGTGGTCACTGCTACCCGGTTCAGTTCTAGAACAGGAGCTGATCGGAGGGTAAGTGGTGAAGTTTTTTAGGATCAGTCGATTTTCTGATTTTTGGATAGGTTTTGATGTCAACCCACGAAAACAAGGAAAATATCTCCCCCGAGTTTGAGTCTCTAGAAAAAGAGAACGGGCACGGTGCTAGCAACCTTAACAAAGTCTCATTGGACTACCTCGATCGCGCGCTTTCGAGTCCAGAGCCAGGCGTGGACATCGATACAAACATCATGACGCTTTCTGGAGCATGGGGAGCGCTCGCACATGCCAATGGAGAATCTGCGCGCACGGCCTCGATGAAGGGACTGTTGGGCGCTTTGCCCGCCAAGTTCACTGGTCTCGCAACTCCCGAGAAGAATCCAATGTCGATGCAATTGAGCCATGAAGAAGTTGTCGTAGGTTGCGCGGACGGCACCATCTAGTAAGTGCACTGTGGCAATTACGATTGGTGATTTACCATGACGTTTAGCGTCATGAACTTCGTCGGCCACGAGTATCAGAAGGAGAAATCCGGTCGGATGGTCGACGCCGAAGAGGGCGAGGGAGCTGTTGACGCCGAAGAGGACGAAGGGGCTGTCGACTCCTCGGATGATTTAAGGTCCTTATGAACAATCCCATCCGTGCATCGTTGGAAAACACGGGGGTTGGACCCCAACGCAAGATCTATACCTCGGTACGAGGCAGTGTATTCTGAAAACCAGCACAGGACTCTTTGCATCCATTAACCATTGACTCTACATCTCTTCCCTAGAATACACGTAATATCGAACCCATCGTCCGCTCGCTACCCTACGCTCATTCATTCCTAGTCGGCTACCTACGTTTTCGCTTTGTGGTGTGACTATACCTACGACGTAGACTCTAAACGGGATTTGTCGTGGATTATATAAGCCAACGCGGTTCACCGCGACCACCGATATCGCGGAAGAAGCTCAAAGCGACTGAGCCTCACTCCCACCGTGTACCATCTTGCCTAGATATTATTCAGTGACTACGTCTCATCGCAAAATGTCCGACGACGACCGATCCGATACCAACGATGTCTCATTGGAACACGAAACACAGTTCGTAGAGCAGTCGGGCGACGAAGACGTGCTATGGGAAGTCCAGGAAATCACCGCCGAACGTGGCAACAAGTACAAAGTCAAATGGGCCGGGATAGACCCAGACACAGGGAAACCGTGGCCAGAATCTTGGGTCGTCAAACACGACTGCACTGACGACTTGGTGGTCGATTGGAAGGCGAAGAAGAAGCTCGCAGCGGGGCAGAAACGCGGTAAGTCTATCATTCACCGTCCAACGCGGTATGGCGTGTGTGTGTGTTTTTCTCCTTTTGCTGAACACGGAGCGTCGTGATCTCGTTGGGGGTGGGCGCAGGTAAATCGCGCAAGTCTGGCGCGTCCCAGCGTGCGGAGTCGTCCACGTCCGGAGCCAAAACGCGTCCGAGTTCAACGCCGAGACCGACGTCTTCGCGTTTGGATCCAGACGAGCGACGAACGTCTTTGCCGCCGAAGCCGAACACGGCTAAACGCAAGCGGCAGTCCGAGACGCCGAGGCCGACGTCGAGCGGTGCGGTGCAGGCGGACGAGCAAACCGAGT
>JBBPJX010000641.1:0-12702 GCA_038088955.1 Neotropicomus parvogracilis | reverse complement strand
CTTCTTCCTCTTCCATTTGGATACTATCTGCCGTCTTTGCGGCATGCGCCAATGTCTGCTATGGCGCCTCCGTCGTCACCATGAACGCGTATCTCCCTTCGCTTGCGCGCGAGTCCCCCGACGTAATTGAGGCCCGAAAGGAACTCGACGATATGCCTGGATCGTCCGAAGTCCCTATTTCCGTCCCCTTGTCCACGTCGTCCATTGATCTCGATCCCGATCATACTCTCTCTTCAGAATCCGTCTCCGCACCCCTTCTCGGCACGAGTACTGTTCCCGATCACCAGAGCCCGTCGCAAAAGGCGTACGTCGCTGCGCTCTCGCGCGCCACGTCGCGTATCTCGTCGCAGGGCATCGCTTCGGGGTACGTTGCAGGCATCCTCCTGCTCCTTCTCGCGCTCGTTCCCGTCACCCAGATGCACGGATCCACGTTCTCGCTTCGTCTCGCGATTGGGCTGAGCGGGGTGTGGTGGATGTTGTTTTCGATACCTGCTGCTATCTGGCTGCCGGGTGCCTCGGTGAGCGGATTTGGCAGGGACGACAAGTGGACAGTCGGAGGTGAGGTCGGGGCCGCGTGGAGGCGTCTTGGCGTGATGCTGCGTTGGTCCCAGGTTAAGCGGCTACAACACACGTTCAGATACCTGGCTGCGTGGTTCCTTCTCTCGGATGGTGTGCCTCTTGACCTCCTTGCAATTTGACGCTGACGATTATTGTAGGTTTCACGACCATCACCTCGACAGCTATTCTCTTTGGAAAGACGACACTCCACATGGATTCCTCGTCACTCGTGCTTATTGGCGCCATCGCGCCCGCCTCTGGCATTCTTGGTTCGCTTGTCTTTCCTGCCCTCCAGCGCCGCTTCGGGTGGTCCAATCTCTATGTGCTCGTCGTCCTCGTCCTTCTTGTTTCGTGCATCCCCGCGTATGGGTGTCTTGGGTTCGTCCCGTTCGTGAGACGGATGCGAGTGGGGGGACTCACGACGCCGGGAGAGTTGTTCGGGCTGGCCGTTTGTTTTGGTGAGTCTGCCGTGTGGATGTGGGGTGGAAGCTGACCTGTCGGACAGGATTTGCGTATGGGGCGTTTCAAAGTTACGCGAGGGCTTGTTACGCAGAACTCATTCCTCCAGGAGAAGAAGCACGATGGTGCGTTTCCTTTTTCCCCTGTGGGTTATGCACACCACTGACGTGAGCACAGGTATGCACTGTTTTCCATCACAGACAAGGTACGCGCGGTGCCATTGCCATTCTTTCCGGCTAGCTAACGGACCGTGGACAGTCGAGCTCGTTCGTCGGCCCGCTCATTGTTGGCCTCATCGCCGACAGCACGGGTAACATCCGTTACTCGTTTTTCTTCCTCGTTGTTATGGTGTGGCTCGCCGTACCCGTGTTGTTGAGCGTTGACGTCGAACGCGGCCGGATCGACGCGCAAACGTACGCAGCTGAGCGCGCTCGGGAGGGGGCGGAAGGGCAGCCCGAATCGTGATGCGGCAGGCCGGCACAATGCAAGAGTGTAGTTGCTAGTTTTAATGCCATCTATCATACAGGGAGCATCGATGTGACTCGATTTTACGAGTCGGGAAGAGCTGCATTGGGGAATGGTGAGTACAGTATCGGGCTCGTTTCTTTTACCAGCTACATCCCCGATATGTCTTTCATGATTGTCGACGTGGCGGGTTTATGGTTGCTCGCAGCCCTTCGAGCCTTTTGATCCTGTTGCCGGCGAGCAAGGCCGCGTATCTACGCGCTCGATCGGTACTGGGAATCCCCTCGTTCCTGCGACGACTGATTGCTTGTCGCGGTGTTGCTGATCCGGATGCTCTCGACCAAGCTTGTAGCAATCGCGAACGCATCAGACGATCGATGAAATACAGGGTTTGCAAAAACATCATACGTCTCTCCAAACGTCTCGACGTGGTCGGTGAAACGATCGAAACAATAATTTTTTTCGTGCAACCTTCGTGGTGACGTGGTCGAACCGCCTGCGTGCGTTTGAAACGGTCCCCGCATTCCGAGTTTCATGCGGTTCCCTACGACGACCACGACTTGAAGTTTCTCGGTACCGGCGCTAGCTTCCCTGGTGGACCCGACTCGTACTACGGCTCGCGTTCAATGCAGCCGTATTCACGTTCCAGGTTGTGCACGAAAGATAGCTCTGAGTGGACGTTATACACCTGCCATCCCAAGTGGCCCCCCAACATCTCGTCGTACCCCCCGCCTGCCCGACCGCGAGATTCGCGCACGCATCGCGTCTCCCATCTCCGTCATTGCGATACTTATGCATCTGCAGCGCGACTCGCTGGAAGAGCTTGCTCTGCGTCGCATTCCTGTGAGTCCCGAGTCGACGCCGGCTTGTGCGTTGCACCGACGGGGCATCAGGACTGTGACCGCTCTTCAGCACGCAGGTTTCAAGCCGTCATACGGTCGCAACCTATAGTGAGAACCGTGTGCGGTCGTTGTCGATAGGATTCGACGCCCGTGGTACACGACATGACAAGGGGCAGAAACAAGATGGGTATAGGCAAACTAGATCGAATACTATCATACAGACCGACGCGAACCGATCGTACTGGAACGGGAGATATACCGACACGAGTGCCTCTATAGTTCCTTTTTCGCCGTGCCAGCTCGTTTCGCCTTGAAGCTTTCCAGCGCCCTGAGCCGTTCCATGAGCGTCGGATGCGAGTGATGGTACGCCGAATACCTGCGATAGGATACGCGCCGTCAGCGGGCGTCCCGCAAACCAAGAGAGAGCGCATCAACGTACAGCCAGTCGACCCAGACGGTCGACAGATTCTTGACGTGCAGCGTGATGAGCGCGCGTCCGAGTCGATCGCCCATGTCCTGCATCTCCGGTGCACCCAGTCGATCCTGGAGCTCGCATGCGAACCGGTCCGCTTCCCACTCGAAGCGGCGCGAGACAAAGTTGAGCGCGATGCCGATAAAGGCTTCCATCGGCGTCAGGATCATCTGTCGATCGCGTCAAGCACTCGCGCACGCGTGTCCGAGCTCAAGCCCACGACGTACCTGAAACATCAAAAACGCCACCATCGTCGGTGGACGCGCCGCGACCGCCTTGGGGAAATCAAACGCACGAACAAACTGCGGCGCATGCAAAAACGCGGGAAAGAGTGCCAGGATAGAAAAGATGTGGACTTGGGAGATGCAGAGGAGCTTGGTGGGGTGCATATGATACCAGTGACCGAGTTCGTGCGCGAGAACGGCTTCGACTTCGTCGGGCTTGCTTTCCTTGATGAGGGTGTCAAAGATGACGATGTGTTTGCTCTGTTTGGGGAGGTGTCAGAGCCACGAGGACCAGACGGAGTGATCAATGGACGCACCCATGGGAGACCGAAAAAGTAGGCATTACTGTGTGAGCTGCGTTTCGAACCGTCGATTTCGTACAAATGTTTCAACGGGAACTTGAGCTTGCGCGCGAGCACCTCAGTCCGTGATCGCAATTCGCCTGCAGGGAGAGGCGAGAGCTTGTTGAACAGCGGTTGAATGACGGTCGGGTACAAGACAACCATGATGATTTGAAATGCGAGCCTGCGGAGGACGTCAGCAGCAGCAAAGGCAGTGACGCACGGAGGGCGACGCACAGAAACGCCATGAGCCAGGGCACGAATCGGTCCCCTGCCCACTTGAACACGTAGAGAAAGACGGCGAGAAACGGTCCGCCAATGATAAACGCGAGAAGCCAGCTTTTGAACAGGTCGGAGACGAACAGACCCGGCGAGGTCTTGTTGAAGCCGTGTTTTTCTTCGAGCACGAACGTTTGGTAGACCGAGAGCGGGGTGCTGATCGCCGAGGAGATCATGAAGAGGACAGCGGCGAATGCAAGGGATTGGGTGATCTGTGCGCGCGGGGGAGGGAGAGCTCACGGTCATAAGAGAAACGTGCTGAACGAATCGGCAGACTCACCTCGTACTCGGCACCGTATCCAAACCGTTCGATGAGCCTACCTCCCATGTCCCACGCCCAGGCATAGAACCCATAATGAAGCATGGCCGAGTCGATCGCTTGTTTGAGCAACCCCGTGACCAGCGAGAACTGAGCCTTGTCCTTGCCATATAGCTGCGAATTGCGAAACGTTGCCTCGTCGAAATGGCCCGCCAAAACCGGAGGGGGTGCAGTTTTAGAGTAGAGTGGGTATTGGCGGAGTCTGTGGCATGTATCAGGTCGTGTCGAAAAAAAAAAGCTGGGAAGGACCCACAGGAGGTAGGACTCAAAGAGAGTGACCGCCCACGAACATGCTTGGACGTAGAATTTCCAGTCAATCGGCTCTGTCGCGACGAAGGAGAGCCGGTGCTGGAGAGCGGTCAGCTGGGCGTGTAACAAGTCCATGCTGCGAAATTAATGAACAAGTTGGCGATAAAGCCTGAGGACACGTCGGATGTGGTCACGTGAGTACGAATTCTTGTCTGTTTGCCGTCTTGGTGAGCTGCAGCGGAAGGCTTTCACCCAGCTCACGAAGCGTCCGTTCTAGCGTTGTACGCTGCCACGCGTATCGGAAGATTTGACAGAAAGGTTCATTATATCCCTACACTGGGATAGATTTCAACGGCACTCTCAGTTCAATGTACGTTGAGTAGCACGCTGTGTAGCTAGAGGACGCTGTATTCCCTGATTCTCGACCTCACGCCCGCTCTCCACTCTGCCCTCGATCGTAGACAGAAGCTGCCATAGGTGACTGTTGATCGTTCATCCAGACAATCCGAGAATGGTCCCAACGGACACGCCGGTGGACTCACCCCACTCAAGAGATGCTTGTCCTCCTTTGAGGACGGCAAGCATCTTCTGAGTGGCTACCCTGTGATGAGACCATTCGATCGACCGTGGTGGGAAGAGTGGGGGTTGAATTGGTTGCTATCTCACGCGAGGAGTCATTTCAGGACTCGTCGCCCACGGTGTTGTCATTTTGGCTACTCCGCTAGACGGAACATGATCTGGGTCTGGCACACGGACAACTCCTGGCGACGAAACACTTCTTCCTCACTGAAAGCGCGAGAGAACACAATGATACGAACAACGCCGAACGGATGATATTGGACACGAGACGTACTTTACAAGACTATTCATACAGTTACACGTTTGCATCGCCAAGTACAGCGTGTGACAACAGCTCAGTGATCCCCCTTCGACGCACCCATCGTTCTAGATAGATTATACGCCGCCGAGATCAAGGTGACGTGTCTGGCATGCCATCAGTAATGTATGCACTGAAGAGACGCGCGCATCACACTTACGTGAAACCTTGCACGGCATTACCGAGGCTGGGAAAAGTATCAAACCATCAAGCCCTCGAGGACAAACAGAATGGACGCACCCTTCGCCAGATTCTGAAATCTCCTCGGTGCACAGCCCAACATGGTTGGAGTACTGCAAGAAGTCCTTTAAAGTACCGTCGGATCAGCTCGGGGGAACAGAGTATCACAATGCCTGACCTCAAACATGGCGACGGCGCGATGCAGCAACGACCGGTCGAACTCTCCCGCACGTGTGAGCGCTTCGATACACCTAGAAGAATAAGAGTCATATCGAGTACCGATGATCCCTGGATCACAAACGTACCACAACGTGCATAAGCAGAACGTCCCCTCCTCGCCACCAACCCCATCGTCACTCTTGGTCACATCGTAGCGGTAAACGAGGTTCTATTCACGGGTGCAGATGTAACATCAATCTCACGAGCTTGGCATTCATCTTACATTTGAAGTCAAACCACCTCTTTCGGGGGTCTTCAGAATTTGCTTGAGTGTATTCACGAATCTTGGGTCGGACTGATAAAGGATGAAACACGCGGTGAGCGAGCCTTCGTCTGATGAACGTGCTCAGACACTGACCGGGGTCATGAAAAATACGAGCGGCATAATAAGGACGGACGAATCTAGGACGTCGGTCTCCTCGTAACTTTGACCAAAAGATTGCGATTCTGGGTTCCAAGATTTATGCATAATCTCTTCGTATAGTTCGTCTCTTGCTGCTAGCCACTCGTTACGCTTGGGGCACGGCAGCGATCTCTTATCCGCCAAGCGTAAACCTGAAGGAGGGCAACATTTGTTGGTTAACATTAAGGGATACACTTGGCGTACATACCTCGGTCGATCGCCACCCTTGCCCGAACTTGTCAGTACAAGACAAGACAACACGCAAAGTCTCACCAAAGCATGATCTAGCCGTACAGCACATCACTCAATGACATGCCGTATTTCAGCATGTGACATACCTTCGAATACTACACAAGGTATAAGAATATTAACTCGGTGTAGACGTGCGACATACCGTAAAGTGGCGTTTCTTGCCACGAACTTCCCTGGGGTATTCACAGACACATTCAGATTCGACATACTTTTCCCTGGCTCGCACTGACCATATGGATCTTTCCGGCAGAATGGGCATGCGTGTCAACAACAAAAAAGTGTTCAAAAACACGTACAAGTCGGGTTCTTTGTAGGTCGCAACGACAACTATCACGCGACGACGTTAACCAATGAAAGAGTGACGAAGGTAAATTCTCACAATCTACACTGAGAAAGCACGACGATTCAGTATACGCTTTGACCGAGATGAGACAACCTACAGATCCCGCACTAATACCCTGGAAAAGTTGGTACTATCAGGGCATCCGATCATCTCGAGACATCGATGTTGCCTACCATGTGTCGTACGACTGTCTCGCCTATCGTGAGCATGTTCGCATCGCTGCAATAGAACGCTACAAACCAGGGGACGACCAAACTGGGAAGCGAATCAACCGGTCATCCACACATCGAGTCGCCTCGACACACCTTCTGACCCAGGTAGATACAATCCATCCTTTGTAAGAAGATTAGACAAAAACGACACAGTTACGATACATGCCTACAGTTCTCCATAGATGTCCTTTTGCAGAGCCGTCAGAAAGTCAAGCAAGGTAAGGGACGAGGACTTACGAGCTGTATGTGATCTGCGGCACCATTCCCAATTCTATCATGCGCGAGGTTAGTGTTATCCGATAAATGGTTGAACCCACTTGCCTAACAGGCTTAGAGCCTTTGTGGCCATCGAGATGATTCAGTTCTATTTCTTCCAGATCCTTTCCGCCTGATGTATTTTCCCTTGTTCAATGTATGTTGATCCCTGGTGAAGGAGACCCACCGTGAATGGTGTACCTGAATGTTGTAGATACTGAGGATGCCAGCGCACGGTGGTGGTGAGGTGAGTAAAACTTACATGATTTGAAGGGAACCATCTGGGTTCTTGTTCCTCAGTCGCTCAAAGATGAAATCCATATAAGCTATTGTGGAGTTAGTAAAAACTTGATGAATTGAGCACCGGATCTACCGTTAGCCTCATTGGTGAAGCCAAGGCGGATTAGCGCATATAGCGTGAACGAGGAATCACGAATCCAGGACGCGCTGGGTGGGTAAGCTCGCGGAAAGTACCAAGCCAATCGAAAGAAAAACATACCGGTAATCCCTAAAGAGAGGAATTAAACCCCGCGCGCGACCAGCATAAATCACCAACATACCAGTTTCTGGTTCCACCGATGTACTCTGGCAAGCTAAAGGTCGGACTAGCCACAACGGCGCCTCGATCACACAGCGTCAGTTGACACATAACAGTATGTCGACTTTGCGTACCAGTTGGCTCATAGATCAGCAACTTGAGAGCGAGAGCACTCCTGTGAACAGCTTCTTTCCATGATCCTTGATAGGTAGATTTGCGTATCCAAGAATTCCAATAGTTATTCGTAGACTAAAGATGATCAACGTCAAGACAAGATATGGTGGATAAGCTGTACGGACCACAAAGAGGTGTTCGAGTAGCTCCTGGGTAAAGGTAGGTGTCAGAAAGATACCTTTCTCTACGAGACAGATAAAGACGTACTTTGGTCAGCGCTGGATCATCATCAGGACGTAGCTTCGCGACACCTCTTATCACCTCTGAATAGCATTAGTTTCAGTGGTAATTCTCTCATAAGGTTTTGGCCGTACTCTCGAGGGGCACTCCTATTTGATCAGCTTGCGCTTGAGTTGCTCTGATCTTGGAACGAAATGCTTCTTTAGGGGAGATGCGGAATACAAACGTCACACGTTGCCCTTCCTCGAGAGAAAGGTTGCAACAAGTTGCAGGGCCAAGGTGGCCCTTGGACGAAAGGTCGAGGAGACCAAGATCAACTTCGGGAACGGGCACATTGTCGATCGCGCTCTCCGCTACATAACGCAAATCCAGCTCCAGTTGGGGTGATTTGAAGACCACCTTGTTTTGTATATGAGACGGAATGGTATCGTCTGCGACGATCTCTGTGGTGTGCTGATCCCGGGCATAGTTGAAGGCCGGCGCGCACTCAACACGGAGGGGAGTCTTGCCACGAACGACCTTACGGAACGAATATAAGCTAGAATCTGGTTCTCCAGAGAGTGCTGGTCAGCGAACCTCAACACGCCTTATCAACCAGAAAAGCAAAGGCCGCTTGGTGTCCCCATTGGCTTGCCGTGGCAAAAAATCTGGATGTCTGTCAAGCATCATCGGGAGATGGCGAGCGGATGACTTACCAGTGACAGAAACTACGCCCCCATCATTGAGAAACCTGGAGTATCAGGTCAGTAATGGAATAACCCCCCCGGAAGACAAACCATACTTGGTTTGCAACACATTGGAACTTGGGAGATAATTCTGTTTCGTGGCAAACGGAACGGTTGGTGTGATCGAGAAATGACCACCCTAATATTATGTGAGCGGAGACGCATGGTCGATGAGACCTGGTTCCAACCTTGTTTTTATCAAGGATCCGAGCGAACACAGAGGGGGAATCAAAGTTTGGAACGCAGTAGCTCTCCACTGCATGCAAATGGTTAGATGGAATGAGAAGATTGCGGATAGTGGGAACGAGGTAAAGATGATGGCAAGCATGCCGAGACGCGCCATCAAGTAGCGTCACGACCTTGAGATGTAGACTAGAGACTCACCCGAACCGTCTAAGCTGACCTAGAAAGGTTCATCAGCCATCGATGTAGACACTGAACGTGTAGATTTACGAGCGCTGCCGTCCTCAGATTGCCGATACTGGAACGCAATGACAGGTCAAATCGAATTACAAGTCCTCAAACACACGCATACAGGCCATGATCCGCAATTGGGAGGTAGTCTCGTTCTGAAGCTGGGGTTTGGATGTTCATGGTCGTCGTCTGAGAGAGCGAGTCGGAACTTGTGCTGAGAACCAAAGTTGGCATCACGAGTACACGGAGGCCGAGCCAGACCGGGATGTTAGTAATGTCGAAGAAGACGATTCAATCATTACAATTAAGAGTGAGATTCTCGTCGTTGGCCACGATCCAATATCATTATCATTCGCTGCAGGTGGAAAGCCCCCCTTGCCAGATTCTCTGAACGTTCAAATGCGCTCGCCCAGACTCAAGCTGTTCATTGAAAGCGTGTTCCTGCAAATTTAGCCACTTTGACTGCACTCGCGGTTACTAAAGTAATAGACCGGGCCCCGCCACTTGGCCCACGGTTACTGTCTAGAAACTCTGTCGTATGAGGAGTTACGATAGGGGCAACGCGTAGATGACCTTGAAGTCAGTTCTGCTCAGACCGTGACTTGGATTGTTCGGCGCGGCGACGCGCGATCCATTCTTTCGCTCTCGTTCTCCGAGCTTCCTTTACCGCGTCTTGGTTGCTATGACCATCCTTGGCGTCTTCTCCCCCCGCTGGCTTGTCTGCAGATTCTTCACCATCAGTATCACTATCTCCATAACCTGTGAGCCCCCCAAGAGATGAAACAGCCATTGGATGCAGAATTTTTTTGGCTTCCTCTGCTTGCCGTTGTCTCGCGCTCTCTTTTTCGGTTCTCCAAACTCGAGACCAGCGTCCCCTCAAAAAGGCGAACCTTTTGTCAGTGCCGTAATTGGCCAAAATTCTCATCTCCAGCTGGGCAGAGTTCGGAGATGAAATGATATGGGAAGCCGTCCTGCGAATGAGCTCTCTCTGTGCTTCGTCAGGCTGTACGGATCTGTAAGAGGATACCGATGGCAAGACGACATGATTTGATACGTCACCTCCTCGTCGCTGCCTCCCCAAGGATCAGGGTCTCTTCCTTGGTCCTCAATAGCCGCAAGTGCTCTCAACCTCTCTTCCCGACCACGGTCTATCAGCTTGCGTCGCTTGTCGCGGCGATAATCTTCGAGTTCATCGGGAGAGAAGAAGAACGTATCCTCAGAGTCGGAGGGCAGGTCCGACCACCCGCTTGGGGAGAGCGCTCGGTCCCGTAAACTCTCCGACTTAAAGTCGGGTAATTGATCCAGCAGCAGTCGGACGTCGTACCTGTGATGCATATGGTGAGGCCAGGATCGGTGGCAGAAGCAAAAGAGAGAGACAAGTCACTACTCCTTCTGAGGACGAAAGTTGTACGGCATGCCATGTGCTGACAACCATATTACTCCTACCTTTCCGGGTTCCAGCGCAAAATACATGTGATCCACATTCTCATCGACACGCTGGCAGCTCGTGGGCGGACCTACCTATCTACCCACAACTGCTGGTTTGACGGTTGAGTGCTAATTGTGTCCACGTCACCCGGACGTTCTGGTGGCCCCCATCGGATAAGACCAGAACTGCTACTAGCAGTCACCGCGACGGACTGGTCTCGATACTCGAGGAGGTATGCAGACGCTGCGGGAGGTCCGCGGACCACGTCTGCCTCGTGAGCTTGGATGTAGAGACAAGGATCTGAAATGGGGGCATCGAGAGATTCGTTCGATTGAGCATGGGACGCCGCCGTCGTGCGTACGGACTGTTCCCAGTCATCGTCACGAGTGGATTTTCGGTGTTTGCGTTTGTGCATCCGGACGTGGTAGCAGGATCCAGTTCAGAGTAACATCGTGGGAAGGCCGGTGTCGTCGTCCCTCCGATTCAGAGGCGGTGAAGATACATTAAGTTCTCAGTCAGTCAGCACGACGCTGATGCCATTTCATGAATGATAGGGCAACCTCATGCTACTCATCAGTCGTAGTCGACAGCGCATGTGTACGCCGGCTGAGGATCAATCGTTGAAAGCTGTCGTAGGTACACAGGCTCAGCGGGCGTGTACCACTGGCCCGCGAAATGTCATGACGCGGCTGACCAGAATAAGACATCGCCAATCATGCAATGAACCAACTCGACAAACATTCAGTATTCAGACGCGAGCGTCACTATGCGACATCAAACCTCGTTTATACACGTCCCGTGTAACTGGACGAGCGAAGGCGCACCGCAAGAAACAGAAACGAGGTGCAGATTAATTTCAGTAGCCGGAAGTCGAGCGTCAGCTGAAGGGGTTCGGTGAATACGGTTCAATTCTAAACCCCGCTCAGTGGCCCACCAAGACGGTGCAGGGTAGTACACGCTGCACAGAAGAAGCGATCACTGCCGCCTTGGTACGCTAACCTTGCTGACATCCTTGCGTACTCATGTCTCCTCTTTCTTTCTAATTTCAGCCGTATCATCCCGCTCGCGACAGTCGCCGCCCTCTCTGCCCATGTCACGTGCTTCTCAGCCCGACAGTCTCTGACCCGAGTCCACCAAAAGACTGTCTCACTGATGTTATCAGCCTCCATCAAGCATGTCGCATGATCCGTCACCACTCCGTCTCTACCCCAAAGTTTTTCTTTTCGCTGTCCTTTTACAGCGTGAAACCACTACCATCCCTAACAGGACTCCGAGCCGCGGCGCGTGATTCACCGCCGCAGGGTGAACCGACGCTCGAAGCGTGGCACAACCATTGCAATGAACAACAAAGACTCCATCCGGGCATGAATTCTTGTTCCAGTGCATGTCATCGTCGGGGACATCATGATCATGTGCACATGCAACCGTTAGGTTCAGGATTACTTGATCGTTACCGAGGGTTTGTCGAAGTCGGTGTTCCATCAAAAATGTTATTGGCCATCTTGACATCGTTAATGTCTTGAATGGCCGAATCCGTCACTCCCTGGTCGATAGCAAGGTGCCCATGCGGTCTGTCGCGGTCATTTGTCTGCATGGTCCTCATTAGTGCGCACTCAACTCCGTTGTCTCCATTGCTTGCCATGCGGGCACGAGCTCTCTTTGCGTCGCATCCAGAAGCACCGACAAGCCCCTTACAGGTTTGTCTCCGTGGTTGACGATGAAGTGTCATCCTGCCTCACTCTTAGGTCTTACAGCCCTCATCGGTCATCCACTGCCTAACTCGCTAAACGGATCCGAGCACCATGCGGTTGTTACGCACTCATTCCATCTTCGTCTCGAAGCACACCATCTATTTTCTTTGGTAACTATCTCGTGACCGACCTCCCTCCGCTATATATATTGCCATGCCATGACTCTGGGCAGGCAGTTGCTCTTACAGCTCGCTCGGTTTCGCCTTCGTCGCAATGGTGTCTTTCTTCTCTGGCGTAGCCGCGGCCATAACAGCCTTGTCCTTGCTCGGATCAGTGCAGGCTGTTCCGTTAGCAGACAAACTCAAGCTTCTCAGTCCGCTTGCTCGTGACGAATTGAAGAGGTCAACGCCCGCCGCCCCTCGCTTTGTGGTGTACAACGACAGGTGGATTAACCCATTTCCCTCTGCATCAGACCTTCAGGTAAGCGTACACGCGTACTACCAGTCGTGCTGGTTGCTAACCAACTTGCATGCAGGGTTTCAATGTCTTGTGAGTGGTTGTCGGCTAGTGAACGACTGGACTGTTGACGTGTCTTCAGTGCC
>JBBPJX010000640.1:0-12708 GCA_038088955.1 Neotropicomus parvogracilis | reverse complement strand
AGCCATCCGATGGGGCAGCCGCCTCCGGCGCTTCTTCTGCTTCTGATTCTGATTCCTCCTCTTCCTCCTCTTCTTCTTCTGCAACGTGGTTTCAGTAAGCACCCCTTCATTTAAAAGTAGCAATACGCCACCCACCTTCTTCAGGCTCGAGCTCACCCCATGTATTCTTGTCGATCGGCTCACCAATCTATGGGAATCCGTTACGTGAAAAAATAATAGTAGCAGTCCATGTACGTACGTTGACGTCGCCGACTTTGGGCAACACGCCAAAAACGTCACCATACAGAGGCCGGTTGTACTCGTCTAGAGGAGGCTTGCCCCAACCACCTGGATGGAACCCCCACTGCGCACCTTCCGGTATAGGCGCGTTCAAACCCGGTATACGGAGTGTTGGATAGCTCGGTGGGGGCCCGAATCGCTGCATACTGATGAGCCACGGAGGAGGGGCCAGCGGTGGGATGGAGAGTGCCTCCACGAGTTCGGGTGACAAATCGCCAGGTCGCTTCTCCTTTAACGACGTTTCAAATTCTTTACCCTCGTAATACCTAGGCGAGTCGATAAACGACAGCAAACGAGATCGAGGCTGCACTCACATTTCCCCAAAGCCCGTCACCACGGGTTTGGTTGCAAACTTGAAGAACGCATCGTGTAGCTTCTGGTAGTCAATGTCGACCTTTCCCATCTTGGGCTGAACACGCTCCCTCGTCTTCGCTTTGAGTGACATGTTTGCCTCCTTCTCTTTGATCGCATCTCGCATTGTCGCAATGCCAGTGTCCGCGATGTATGCGGGCAGCTGGAAGGGCGGCTTTTCGATACCCCTCTTGCCTTGCAAGTAGTCCCTTTTGGCGCTCCAGTGGGCGGGAATAGGTACAGTATTTCTATAACATTTGAGATGCAAGAGCAATCTTGGATCCGCAGCTGAAGGATCGGTCCACTCGACCGCTTCAGGTTTTGGAACGAGTTGTTTGAGTTCAGCAATGGTAAGCCTGGAAAGTTTGCGTTGCTTCTTTTTCGAGAGAGGCTTTTTTGGAGCGTCTGAATTATCGGAACCTGCGTCGGACGCCATGTCGTCGTCCGAGTAGATGACTTCGCCTTTGGAAGGCTCGGAACTTTTGACCTAGGCATGAAAGAAAGATTATCGGCCTGGTATTCTCGTAGGATTGGGCACGGAGGGACGCACCTCCGACAAGTCGGTAGGAGCCTGGAACTTGGCAAAGATGTCGGAAAAGGCCTCAAAGGCCGACTCTTTGACGTCCAGCTGCTCAACCACGTACTCGACATTATCCGAAAACTCTACCGAGCGCCTTCCTTTCATCGAGACCTCCCCATTGGAGGCGGCGCCATTCAGTTCCTGTGTGAACGGGATGCCCGGCGTCAGCGACAACACGCAAACGAGAGAACAAGACTTGCCTGTGTCGTCTGATTTGAGGCAGCAACAGCCTTCTTCTGCTTTGCCTTTGCGCGGCGTAGCTGGTTTTTGGATTTAATGGCCTTTGCGTTAGCATTAGAGTTTGCAGTTATACCGTTCACTGCAATGGGCATGGTCGCAATTTCCGCTATCAAATAAAAGTCTTGGCGCTGTCGTGGCGTGTCTCGAGAACGTGTGCGACGATGGGGAGCAGGTTCTCGACGTCGAGGTGGGCGACGAACAAAGTGACCACCACAACTTGAAATCGGCATTACATAATAGTGACTCGGAGGGGTCGTGGAGGGGTTAATCCGAATGAATCACGTGCGCAGTTTTATTCCCACGGTACATGCCGAGCGTGACTCAAGTTTTGCTTGTCCCGCCCTTCTTCCACAACTCCCGCGCTACTCCTACAACGCACGGATGGCAAAGAAAAAGAACAAGCAGGTCGGTGTTCCTTTCACGGTGTGCGAGGGTAGATCAGTCTCACCAGATGCAATTAGATTATCCGCCCATGGTGCTGGTATTGTGAACGGGAGTTCGAGGACGAGAAAGGTGGGTTTTCCGGTTTCGCAAGATACGGGATCACATTGACATGTTGTGTGAAAAAGTCCTCATGCAGCACCAGAAGGCGAAGCATTTCAAGTGCAATATGTGCCCTCGTCGTTTGAACACCGCAGGAGGTCTCGCAGTCCACATTCAACAAGTCCACAAGCTCGAACCCGAAAAGTGAGCTCGCTTTTCTCATTGATGCGCCGCTGGTCTTACATCCGTATGTTTCTTATAGTCTCCCACGTATAGAGAATGCCCTTCCTGGCCGTGACGGCTACGAAGTTGAAATCTTCGGCATGGAGGGCATTCCAGCGCCTGACGTGGCAGACTATAAACGTCGTAAAGAGATAGAACTTGGTCTCGCAGCGGGCTCGATTTCTCAGCCGCAGCCCAAACGCCCTAAAGTAGACAATAAAGCGCTCTCAGAGGAAGAGCTTCGTGCGCAACTCGCGGCCCACAAAGCACTCATGGGGGGTGGTTCTAGTGATACTACTGCGGCCACCGCCCCTAGCACGTCCGAAGGTGGTGCAGTTTATAACGCACCGCCTCAAGCGTACTCGGCCCCTCCTATGCCTATCATGCATCCGCCGACAGGGATGTCACCACCCCCTGGGATGGTTCCAGGTGTGCCGCCCGCTTCCTTCGTCCCTCCAGGAGGTGCACCTCCTGCAGGGGCACTCCCAGGTGCGCCACCCCCATTCCCTCCCCCATTTCCGGGTGTACCTGGTGTGCCCGGTTTTCCACCTGGGTAAGTCCACGCCTCGCTTGCAAGGTTTGTTTGGACCTCGCTTAATTGATGCTAACAATTTCCTTCCACTTTGTATTCGTGTAACATAACGACATATTAGACCTCTGCCGCCTGGCTTCCCGATGGCCCCTCCAGGTGTGATGCCCCCTCTACCTGGTATGCTTCCTCAAGGTACGCCTCCCTTCCAACCAGGCATATCTCGTCCACCACTTGGGCCTCCCCCGGCATTTGTCCCTGCTGGTTCACCTTTCCCTGCCTCTGGCATAAACGGAGGTGGAACACCAACTACTCCTGTCGTGGGAAGTGGCACACCTACTCCAACGCCTCAAGGGAAGGCAATGCCATCTGCCCCAAATCAACTACCGCCGCTTGTTCTTCCGAACCCGACCTTGGAACAAACATATACACCATTTAAGAAAAAGACGGAGCTCAAATATGCAGACCCTAACTTCTCTCCCGTGCGTCTCCCTCCCTTGTTTCCCATCTGTCTTTGTTGATTCAAAGTTGTGCGTTCCGCAGGAAGAGAAACGTGCACATACAATTAAATATTATTTTGCCAAGGAGTCGGCAAACACTGTGTCATCACCGTTGGGGGGTCTTGCTCCAGAGGAGATGAGAGGGAAGAAGCGCGCGAGAGCAGAAGATTTCCTGTAGACTGTTCTCTGTGTCGGTCTCGGTCTTCTTTGCGAACATTGCAGGTCGCGATGAGTGGATGGTTTTTTTCAGGTTTCGGGCTCAGGTCATGTTGTCGAGAGAAGCATCTGGGAAGAGAGTGGACGAGTTCGAGAAGAGAAACTGGCGTAATGTGTGGGGAAGACGAACGATGGAGAACCAGTCCGTCCCATCCATCTTTTTTTTACTATCCTCTATCCCCGAGTTTTCCGCACTCATCTGATCTTCGCCTTTTCTCCTCAATCACCAACACCTCACCCGGTGATTCTTGCAAGGACGTGATCCTCGATAAGACAAAAAAAAAGACATGTACGCTCATGTGGTATGGACCTCGAGTTTTCCAACGTCTGTCTCACGTCTTGTTTTCATCCCCCCATAATTATCCTTGGTACCGAAAGCGGCGGCGGCGTGTGTGTGCGACACGGTCGGTTTGGTTCCATTATGTGTCTCTTTTTCCTCCCTTTTTCCCTGTCGGTTTTCTTGTTTCGGTAGATCCATGTTTCTCGCTATATTTTTAATGTGAAATATACCAACGCCATGACGTGTGGGGAACGCGGTTCACTTCAGTGAAACCGTTAGCCGACAGGAGATTTCGTTACATTTCCAAACGAGGTAGCCTCGGGAAGATGATGGTTGGCCAGACGCGAAAACGCCGTGAGTCGCTTGTACAAAAATGGTCAATGTTCTCGTGGTTCTTGCGGTTCTTGTGGTCCCAAGACCGACTCTTCGTCCTCGCGTTTACCGGTGGTTAGCACCGGTGCAAACCACTGGCCCAATCACAGAAGCAGGGCTTTTCGGACCCAGACGCAGCAATGGCTCCCAGACGAGATCGTCCAACACGCGGACATTACAGCATATTATATCATACACATGCACGCGATGCAACCAGCCAACTCGACGCGGGGTCACTCCAGCTCGGGCGGCGCCCACAACACGCACCGCCCGCTCCCGTTCCCCGTCGCACACCGCTCCACGACGCTGGGGTGCGAACAGGTGACGGCTTGTGTAGCAGTGATCCTAGTGGGGTGCGAAGGCGCGGTGTGAGCTCGGACGCCTCCAAAAGAGGCGGGGCGGGAACGGGGGACGTACCGCTCGGGGTCTGACAGCTTGGCGACGAGCTCGCCCTGCACGTCGCGTTTTCGGGGTTAGCTCAGCTGCTACAAGTCGGAATTCAGCGAGAGGGGGAAGGGGGCGTACGTACTTTGCACGAGTAAACGTTGACCGAGTGGTCCAGATTCCCGACCTGACGTGCGTCGAGCGAGCGAATAAAAAAAAAGTCGGCGTCGCGAGGAGGGAGGGGGGGCGTGATGTGACGTACCGTGAAATGAGGGTAGACATCCGGATTGGGGGTCCACACGGCGCGCAGCGGCGTCAGCCATCTTCCCTAGACAAGACACGTTCGTGAAGCCGAGCGTCGATCGAAAATAAAATGCTTACGGTCTGACAATTGTGCTTTATCCGACTGAACGGCGTCAACGCAGGAAAGACGGGCGAGTTGTCGTATTTTCCAGCGTCAAGCTCCCAGACTGCGCCGTCGAAAAAAAGAGGTCGGTCGTCAGCACGACGTTGGTACGGCGGCTCGAGGAGCATGGTACGCACGCCTTAGGGTGTCGTCGTAGCTGGTGCTCAAGATGCTGCGTCCCCTAGGGTCCCAATATGCCGAAGTGACAGATTTTCCGTGGGCGTGTTCGCCCCGAAGTGCGCCGTTCCCCTTTTTCGACTCGAGGAATTTTTGGATCTTCTCAAAGTCAAACTCGAACGGACCAGAGGAGGTTTTCGAAGGAGAGGGCGGTGGCGAAGGCAAGGGTGAAGTGGCGGTAGCCATACGCTTTTTCGCCGAGAGTGCATCGAGTTTTCGAGCGTCCCATATCCTGCGCTCGCAAGTGAATGACGGAAGAGGGATAAAGCACGACTTCTCTTACTTTAAAGACCGGTTGTTGGAAGCCGTCAGGATCAGATGGGGACTGGTCGGGTTGATGCTGATACTCCCTATTTTTTGGTCCGACAGTTCGTACCAGCGAGCATGACTGGGACCTTCCCGAAGGTCTAGATGGGTCGCGCCGCCCGAGACATCGGATATCCACATTTCATATCCGGAAGGGATTAGTTCAAGTGAAGTGATCAAGACGTCCGAAGAAGAGTAGATTTGATGGGAAATGCCTGAAACAAAGGAAAACTGTCGGATGGTGCCGTCGTAAGATGTCGTATATAACTGGTAGTGGACGATAAGAAGAATGATCACAGGCAGATACAAAGTGACGCACGCTATGCGAGTCTCTCGGGTCTATTCTGATAGACGAGAGAGATGATTTGGCAGTAGCAGGCCAATGTTGCTGAATACGCCAATATTTACCCCCCGACTCGTTGGTAGATGCAAACTCGCCGTCTTCGTCAGTCACTTCCTCAGGTGGGGCCCGTGCGTCCCAAATGCCAAGCTGCCCATGCTTGTCTACAAAATTGTCACAAAAGAGAAAGGCAGAGCACAAATCGTTTACCTCCGAAAAAGATCAAATCTTTGGTAGGTTCTGGATGATATGCTGCGCTATAAACTCGGTCTTGTGTCACCTTTGCTCTTGAAACTACCTTCATCTTTCCGAGCCTCTTTCTCAGCTCTTGCACCTCATTCTCGGCACGTTTGTCGCTTTCGTACACCCATGCGTCCACACTTCCTACACCCCGCGGAATAGACTTGCGGGTGATGGTCTGCAACGCAGCTCGTAGAGCGCCCATCCCTATGTCGCCTAATTCTTCAGCCGAAGTGAGCACGGAGAGGTCGAGATCCTGTGTTCTGGGTCGTTTCGCCAAATGCGCACGCTCTTCCGCCAAGACACGCTCCTCCTCCTCCTTCTTCTGCCGTTCCTCAGCCTCAGCCAGGCGCTTCCTTCTCTGTGTGGGGGTCTCGTTGGGGTCGACTGCCTCGTCCTTCCGTAGGCGTGCGCTCTGTCGACGCGGGGCTTCCTCGGCCAATTCGCGCTTGACCCTCTTGGTGGCTGGAACGGGTTTCGCCTTTGGTTTCGGCGCGGGTTTTGGTTTGGCTGGAACGCCGAGGGTCGCGGCTGCATCCTTGAGCTCGAGTCGTTCCAGAAGCGCGCGATTGCGGGCAATGTTCGCCTCTCGTTCTCGTTCGCTGTTATCGAGTGGTTTTAGACGTGTCGGCAGGACGCGTTGGTGGGCACGTACTAGGCCGATATTTCGGACATGGTGGTTGGGAAATGATTCAAATGAAACGCGTCCAACGCGTCGTGTCACCGCCACACGACTTCGCTTAGACCTTCCCCTCCTTTGTCCCACACAGCCAAAGCGCGATTGTGTATAACATTCTGGACGACGGTCTCAATGCTGGTCGCTTTGAGTCTAACCTTTGACCCAGCGCAGACTCCTCGAACCAAAGCGGGGGACACGTTACCCCTTTGACACAGTGGACCATGGCGGTCGACGACCGCTTGTCCGTCGAGGCAGCAGCCTATATAATCTAACGACACACCGCGTGTCGAGCCAGAATATCCCTCATCATGTCCTCACGACGTGGCACACGCAGCCCGCTGCTCATCCCAGAGTTGTTCTATACCGTCCTGCAGTTTCTCGTAGAAGCAACCTCTGAACCGTCCCCTTTCGACTGCGGCATTCCGTTTCGGACACCTGATCGAGATGCACACCGTGCCCTCGCCGTTCTCGCTCGGACGTGCCGCTCGTTCAAAGAGCCGTCCCTCGACCTTCTTTGGCGCCGACTGGACTCGCTCGAACCGCTACTCTGGTGTTACAGTTCGAGGGGGGCCGTCTTAGTAGGGCGGCGTTCTCTGGTGAGAGAAACTTTTCTCGGAGACGAAATTTCGTCTGATGTCAACAGCGACCACCATCTCCAGCCGACTGGGCCATCATCAGGCGCTACGCCCCCCGCGTCCAGCAGATCGAAGTCCACAACGACAACTCTACCTTCTTTCTGGGATGCGCAACGTTTGAGCTCAATCTCTTTCCCAACTTGAAGGCGTTGAAATGGAACACACAGCCACACTTGAATCCCATCGGCATCACACCCATACAGCCGCTTCTCGGCCCAGGAGTCGTCGTCTTGGATGTTTGTGGGTCCGAGTACGACATCGCACTCCCGTCGTTCCTCCAAGCTTGCCCTTTCCGTTGTCCGGCCGTGACGACCGCCAGATTTGACATTTTCGTGCGGGAGCAGTGGGCATTGATGGACGTCTTCTCGCGCGCGCTCTGCAACTTCAAGAACCTCAAGTCTCTCGTCGTCGACCACTGTGTCACCGACGGCGCCTTACAACACCTCCTGACGTCCCCACGACTCGAGGAACTTGACATCTTCATTCACACGAATCAGCTGCACGAATTTTCCCCGCCACCTTCCGTCGTCCCTCTTCGCAACATGAAGAAGCTAGGACTGAGGCTAGCTGACCTGGGTCTGCTTCCCCAAGTACTCCGCCCCGGCGACCAGACCTTTGATGAAATCGCACTCCATCTCGTGCATCTAGAGTTTGCGCCGTCCATAGGTTCCGTCTTTTCCGGGCTCGCATTGAACAAGCGAGCGTCCACCCTCCGGTCGCTTCGCCTTTGCAGCACGCAGTCCCACGCGTACGTCAACGACTCCACGCCGTTCCTAGTTTCGTTCGACACGTTCAGGCCCCTCGCCTGCCACGCCAATCTACGGGAGCTCGTCGTCAAGCTGGAGAATCCGATCTCCCTCGACGACGGAGAATTGGCAGACTTGGCTCGGAACTGGCCTCTACTCCGGGCCGTCGAGCTTTGTCATGTCCGTCGGCTTCCACTAGGCGCCAAGCACCTGACCTTCAAAGGACTCTTGTCTCTCGTTTCCGTCTGCCCTGACTTGTGCCATGTCGGCCTAACTCTGGACGGTAGGGAAGTTCCCGGTAAAGCGGCGGCTGGACTTGTATCGAAAACTATCACGACGCTGCGTTTCCGCAATTCGCCAATCGACAAGCGGACACACCGCGTCGCAAAATTTCTGTTGACCCATTTTCCGTCCGTCACCTCCGTCTCAGACGGTCGTACGCAAGTGGGGCTACCAGGGGCATTCACTGTTGACAGACATGGCGGGGAATGGATGCATGTCGAAGAGTATATCATGGACCCGAGCAAGTTGGAGAGCACAAAGTTATCAGTCGAGGACGACGGAGATGTGTCAACTGATCTGATATGATATGAGACTTTTTTGCTTGAATACGTACTCCAAACCCGATCTGAATTTTATGGCGACATGCAAAAAGGCACTACTCGCGGCATCCGTTGCCCCCATTTTTTTTTTCACATCACCGGAACCGTAAATAAAACCAATACCCTAGCCGATACCGTTGATACCGCGCCTCGTCATACTAGCAATATCTAGTTATTCACCACTGACCGCAACCCCGGTCATCAAAAATGGGCAATGAAGTTATCGTGGACGACTCACCAAAGCGTTGCGGGGTGTATGAAAATTTCTTGGATTGTTGCCATCATCCACGTCGCTTCCATCCTTCAGTTGGTAAAACGATCCGTTCTGCAATCCGAGAATTTGCTGCCGACTTGGTTTACAAGAAATAAAAGAGGAAGTAAGCTCCACCTGCATATAGTCAATTCAGTTTGCTAGCCGTTGTCCAATCGCAACTCTCAAAATTCCCGGAATCGTCGTCAAGTGATAACGTTACAATGCTGCTTTGCAGATGTGGTGCTCTGCTTCCCTCCGATACCGGGTTGACTCCGGTAATATGTGAGCCAACGCTACCTGTGTCGACAGATGTTAGTCATGAATTTCCCAATTTGCCACAGAGAGGGATGACATACCATGGCCTACGCCAAGGGAGAAAATCATGACCCGCAGGGACAAATTCTGCCAGTATGTGCAGAGCGATAAAGCTACCTGAAGTGCGTTTGCTACTGGCGACGCAATCCGACCATCTTTACTCACCACGCCGCATCCCTGAAGGAACCAATTCCTGGGGCTAGCAAAAGGTAAAAAGACATGGAAGAAAACGACACCGCATCAGAAATGGCGACTTACGTCGAGCTGGCAGTGAACAGTGGTCAACTGTGCAGTAAGATCCCGGGATAGATGCCGACACGCGAAGAGCGATGTTATGGCATCTAGTTGAAGGTGAAGCGTTTCAAGAGATGTCAGCAAACGTGGTACAAGTCATAGAACGCTGACCTGCGACAGAAGTGCCAGTGTGGGACTCGGAGTGTATCGATGTCTAGCCCAACATCCACATCCACATCCACATCCACATCCACGCCGAAGCGGGAGCGACACGTTGACGGCAAGGACGAGCGCCATGCAGGAAGAAAAGTGGGCAAGGAGTAGTCGGCGACGAGTTTGATCCCAACATCCCGTCCCTCTTTTATATGTCCCCAGCGCAGTGTTTGGAATTACACCGACATTCCAGACATCCAATGAACGTTCAAGTTGGAATGTCGCCACTCACTGGAATTCATCTAACGTAGTAATGATACCGGGTTGGGCTTTGCAGAGGGCCGGCCAAGGCAACGGGCACGAGATAGCGACCTCGACCGAGTAATACCATCTCTGCGAAAGACGCGACGCCAGTAAATGACTTGTGGCAGGTGGTCATCCTAGTGGCATCAGTTGTCCAGAGGCTCGGCAAGGATTACTACTAACCTTTAGCATGCTCGGTATTTGTCTTTCTTCCGCCACTTCCCCACGCGCGCTCATGTTTTCCAATTCACAGTCGTAGGTCTTACGGGCGGTATAGCGACCGGAAAATCTACCGTCGCCGCCCTCCTCGCCTCTCATGGCATCCCAATCATCGACGCAGACCTCATCGCGAGACAGGTCGTCGAACCCGGCACTCGCGCACACAAACATATCGTCAGAGCGTTCGGAAACGGCGTTCTCTCGCCCTCTTCCGCGTCGGGATCGGGTGTCAATTCAGACGAGCTAGACTGGGCCATGCGGCCCATCGACCGCAAAAAGCTTGGCAACATCATCTTCAACGACGAAAAGCAGCGCAAAATTCTGAACGGGATCGTGCACCCCGCAGTCACACGCGCAATTCTCTGTGGCGTTCTCAAGGCCTGGCTGACGGGCGAAAAGATCGTCGTCGTGGACGTGCCGCTGTTGATCGAAGGTGGACTTCGGAAGTGGATGGGCAAGGTCGTCGTCGTGTACTGGTACGTTTGCACGTTTGGACTGTCGTGTCGTGTACGGATCTACTACTGCGGTCGGCTAGCTCGCCGGAGCTGCAACTGCAACGTCTCATGGCTCGGGACAGGTCTAATCGCGTGGATGCGTCTTCTCGGCTTAATTCTCAGCTTTCGATCACTTCCAAGGTCGCGTATGCAGACATTATCATCGATAACTCGGGATCACTCATCGATCTCGACGGAGAGGTGATGTCGTGTGTCGGAAAGCTGGAGAGGGCAGTGGGGTGGGGGTGGATGGTAAGCTGGCTACTCCCACCGGTGGGATTGCTGAGTGCCGTATGGTGTCTATCATGGAGGGCTTTCAAGAGGAGTACGTGAATACGCCACAATCAACTTCGTTCGGCATGTTTTCAGGTGAACGAATATCATCCTTTATGATCAGATACGGCTCATATTACGTGGCCGTGACTCCCGGATCGATACGCTGTGGCTGGGTTCACTTCGTTCGCCAAATCGTAACGCAAATGGACAAACTCTTCCTCATTCGCTTCTGACAAACAAAAAGCCCGCGTCTTTCGAAGCGCGCGTGAACGAGTTCGGTTACGACGTTTTGGTTCAGTAGCATTACGACACCCTACACGTCTTGAACAGTGCCTCTCGTCAGGATCCCTTGTGGATGGGGAGGAACGGGTCCATGGCACCCTCGTGGAGAACCGCATGAGACAATCAAATCCGGATGAAGATACGCGAAAATCGACCACCTGGTCGGTTTCACACACATATACCGCCCAGCAGGAATCTACCACATGCTCACGCACGAGTCTCGTCCACAGAGCTACAACCACCGTATCTAGGGTCGCACCCTCATCTCACGGCGGCGATCGCAGTAGCGGCAGTTTGACAAGAGCCTGCGAACGAGAGCTCTCGCAGGCTCAAAACTGCTCTCATGCTGTCCCCCTTACCCGCCCCTGTTCGTACTGTACACGGCTTGTCCATGGCCCTACCCTAACCCTCGGAGTCTGGCGCTTGACCAACGGGCATCCACTCTTGGTCACCAGACTAGCATACAGGCCACTTCTAGGCCACGTTTTAAGTCGAGTGTGAGAACGCCGCAGCTTTCAAAACGTCGGGAATATTACTCATGCTTAATTTTGACAACGGAAGCAAGTGGAGACGATAAGCAGACAGACCCCGGCAATTTATATGAAACGGTAAGCTGGCGAGCAAAAGTGGACGATATTGACTCCAGCGCAGCAGTATTGTCACGGACGTCTGACCTAGCGCCAGGGAGAAAGGGTTTCTCGCCGTTCGAGTGATACAGAGTCTGCGAGTTATTTGATAACGGTCTTGGTATTTGGGAGACCCCCGAAACGTCGTGTCAAAAGCAAGATACCGATTCCGCCATCCCATCAAATTGTATCCTGAAGCGTCCGCTAAAATTTCCTTTTTTGTCAATCCACGAAAACGACATACTACACGACAACTCAACTGAGGAACATTGCAGCACTTCGACGCGGCCGGAATCAATTATTTTGACGCCGGCTTTCCATATCCAATGGGTATGGACGAGAGAACTACTGTTGGGCTTACACCATCCAGGGCGGGAAGGCCGTTCGGAAGCTTACGGGAAGTGAACTGAGTTACAAAGCCAAGGATATAATAAAGCGCCATCCAAACAGCGCATCGCTCTACTCCTGCGATGTCCCAATTATCATCAGACGGTCTCAAGGACGGCGTGGACGCAGGTGCAGTCGATGACAAGAAAGCTGCCATCGACGCTCGTGGTAGTGATGTTGATTTCGATGCCAAAGCCTATGCTAGGATACTTAGGAAAATGGACTGGCATCTCCTGCCCCTCGTCACGTCGCTGTACCTTCTCTCTTTTTTGTGAGTCTCCATTAGACCACTCTGACTGTCTTCGATTGACCAATGTTCACTTTAGGGACCGCATTAACATCGGCGAGCTCTATCTCCCTTTTAGCCAGCCCATATCACTAACACCGCTTTCTAGGCAATGCTAGGATTGCGGGCATGGGGAAGGATCTAGACCTCATCGGGCTTAGATACAACATTGCCGCTGCAGTCTTCTTCGTGCGGACCTATGTTCCACTCGCATGTCTAATGGTCAGGTGTGACTGACGCTTCCTTAGGTTACATACTCTCTCGGACAGCCTCCTTCGTGAGTGAAAGTAACATAAGTCTCTCTATGATTCGA
>JBBPJX010000639.1:0-12709 GCA_038088955.1 Neotropicomus parvogracilis | reverse complement strand
GGGTCGCAGTGGCGATGAGCAATACGTGATTTGCATTGGTACAATTACATCCCAGTGTCGACCGATTTTGACAGATAACGCCAGGGGTGCAAAGACGTCAAGTAACCGGGTCGACACCAAGAAGGCACTATTCGGAACTTTGTTTGAGTGTTGCGACCCGAACTATACGGCGCTAGCCAACGTTGCACATTGAGAATGTTGTGGAAAGGGGTAAATGGGAGATGCCAATTGTTACGATATTTAGTCGACCATCCGCCGTTTTGAACAGAGAGTAGGTAGTGAGCGCGAGGTTTGGTCCTTGTCCATCGTTGAGCTCGCCAGCAGCTCTGCAATCGCGGTCCAGGATGCGCCATTTTGTATGACACATTCGAGGGTGGATGGCCTGCTGTACGAAAAGACGAGCCCCGCTGGTAGCCGCGATTATTCGCCTGGACAGACAGAGATCAACAGTAGTGTGTGGAGGTCCAGCGTTCGATGCCAACGGCAAAACCGGACTTGAATGATCAAAGATGCTGACAGACTTGTGATGGTGCATGAATCACGATGATGCCTGCTAGAATCCATCAAACTTTCATGCAGAAAAAGATAAAGCACTCCCGTTGCTTTCTCCTCATTAGAACATCAAATTTAACCTGAAGACTGATTCGCAAAATCCAGTTCGGTTGTTAGGGTGGATTGCCGTCTAAGCAGGCTCGCTAGGGAAGAAGGGTGCAGTTACTAATGCGCTGATCCAATCGCAGTCGAATCACTTTTGCAGACTCGGACTTGTATGCAGTCCTCCACTCCGACCAGAGACTCCAAGTCGTCGAGACTGGATGGACCATGACCTGTTTTGGCAGCAGTTAACTAGCAGTCTGAAAATGTATTGATTTGGAGAATGCCAGTTGCTGAAATTTGTCTATTCTTGCAGTGGGTGCAAGTTGAAAAGTTTGTCGAGCAAAGTAATGCCGAGGCCCTTCATCCTCGCGGGCCAAGGACGGGCCAGTCACGATTGTTGTGGGTCGTTGACAACAAAAGCAAACACACGGCACTATCTTGCCATCATGAACTTGGAATTACATCACACAGCGGACATCTCCTCCTGACTCCCATCCATCCGTAAAGGTCGTGGGTAGTGCGAAATCAATCTTCCGAATCCATACCGGCGTAGACTTCCAATGTATTAAGCCGAGGATCAGAGAGATCTGGACCTGTACAGCACTGCTTCAGTAAGACGCTTTCTCGGTTCGCTTAGATACCAACACCGCCCAATCTTTCCCAATCTACACCGGCGTAAACTTGGAATGTACTGAGCCGAGCAGGAAGGAACATCGTTTCAGTAAGTCGTGCTGTAAGACGCTTTCTCGCTTCACTTGCGTACTTACTGACAGGGGCCGGCTGTTCAAAGTCCGATCTTGTTGTAGACTGGAGGCCGTATCCGTATGCTCGCCCCTGCGTTCTCTGCAGTCGAACCCGGTGATACTGGCGACATCATATCTGCCAAGTACCACTCTTCCACGTAAGCCTATGAATCATTGTCACCCCTGGTGCTGACGACTTTCAATTCCCACAGCTACCAGCTCAATCATGCGAACCCGGGTGTAAACTGGCACCAGCTCCAGCCAGGCCAGGTGAGGACACCCTCACGGCAACATGACCGCCAAGCCTGACTCTAAACCCTACGACATAGGTTCTCTGCCTGGGTCTCGAAGGACATGACTGCACGGATACCTACGTCGTGAAGGCAGGCGACGTCTGTTGGAAGATTGCAGCCTGGTTCGACATTCCGCTGGACACGCTCTACAAGAACAACCCGAACATCTACCCGGACTGCACGAACCTTTATCCTGGCGAGGTCAGGCTTTTCCTCGACGTCGATGAAGTTGTGATTACTGATGCTCGATTGTCTCCGCAGGTCTTGTGTGTCTCTAACAAGATCTATGTTTATCCAGCTTAGCCGACTCTCACGATATGCAGAAAGTTGATGCGCTATATTTGATGTACTACGTTGGACGGTTAGGAATGTGAGATATGTATGTAAACGTGGAATGTGATGTCAGTTGGTGTTGTTCTTGCAGCGTTTGACGACATAATGTGTCCCCTTTAGCGACCTCGGCACTCCCAACGACTTTGGCAGTCACATTGGTCACTCACATTTCACCAGCCAAAATCAGACACCGCTCGGCACCTGCAAACATGTGTACCAAGCATGACTTCATTGGTAACAGGAATTAGAGTTTCAAAGGTTGTTAAGCTGTCGTGCACCTATCCGTCGTCTGCTTCAACCGTTTGTCCAGCAAAGGTGAAACAGCCCTGTCATGGGCCCGGCACGTTCGGCATGGCTTAAGATTATTTCAAGCCCCGCTGCGGAGCTAGAACAGGGTGATGATTCAGCGTGACCGTCGGCAATCTTAATCCGCACTGTTTTCGTTCGTTCAAGCTTGGAGACGCTTAGATAGTAGATACCATACAATTTTAGAGAAGTTGTGTATTTTATTCCAAAGTTGCTGGAAGGGGATAGCATCAACATCCAAGCTCCAAATCGTACAGATCGAAACACACGTGGACACGCTGGCAACCGCCGAACCCGGCGTTCGAGTCGATCGACGCCATGTCAACGCTCCACCCGAATAGGTGACGTGATGCTAGACTCCGGGCCGGTCGCGCCGTGATCAGCGTCATGGCAACAACTGACGTCATATCACCAGATAACAAAATGCATGCTGTTAAATATGCCTGTCGACTTTTACATTCCTCGCTTGTGATTAAAAGAAAGAAAGAAAAAGGAAAGTGAGAATGACCAACATGTATATGCCAGAAGTGAATGTACAGATCCAAGTCGTGAGTGTCGGAAAAAAAAAAAAGAAGAATGGGTCGTGTATGAACGAGAGAGTGCGTCCCAAAACAATGCTATAAAAAAAGCGCCAGCTGTCATGATGCCAAATCGAAAACTGAAACGAGACCAACGATGAACACGAAAAATAATCAGAAAAAAGAATGGAAAGAGCAAGGAAAGAGTGTTTGAAGTAATGCTGCGAAAGATTAGCAAAAATAGAATAATTAACGAGCGAGCGTCGTTGCGGCGAGAATGCGCACAACTCGCCAGTCAGACGTTACCGGTCACCGGCCGTTCTTCCAGCTCGATGGTGGTGCCGCCCGGCTCCGTGCTACTGAGGGTTTCCCTGGAGGTCGCAATGCAGATGGTGGCGACACACCCGTCCTTGCCCGAGGCCTCGAGTTACCGTCCGACGCGTCCGTGCCGCCACTGGGACTAACGTTCACGAGACTCGCGCGAGAAGACGAAAACCCAAACGTGTCCCCATAGACGCTCCGCGTGGCCCAGCCTCCACTTCCTCCGAATTCGCTTTGCGAGTTGCTGATGCCACCGTACACCGAAGCAGTGCTCGGAAAGGCCACGGAGCTTCTTGCCCACTGGTTGGGCGGCATGAGCATCCCCAGGTTGGGCATACCCATCATACCCATCGGCGCGATGCCAGCTCCAACGCCATACACGCTCCCCCCACCTCCTCCACTATACACGCTCCCGCCACTCCCTCCACCATAGACAGAACCTCCGCTTCCAAAGCCGATATTCGAGCTGCGCTCCCATTCTTCACCCGCCATCTGCATCGCTTGCTGGGCGACAGCCATTTGGTATGCTTGTTTGGCGATCATAAGTGCGCGCTGGTGAGCAGCGAGGTATGTGGGATCATTGCCGAACTGAGGCGGAATCCCCATCGGCTGCTGCCACGCTCCCCAGCCAGCCATCATCCCACTTTCCACCGTCACATTGATCTTCGGATTGCGTCCACGTACGCCCACATCCTCGTCATAGTCGTCGTGCACCAGCGGCTCACGGCCATTGACGATCTTGCCAAGCTATCGTGCCAACGTAATCAGAACCACAACATCAAACCAAAAGCGTCAAACAAACCTCGATCGCAGCCTTGGCCTCACTGCGTCTCCGTTCCCGCGTTCTCTCTTCGCCCCTGGGATCTGTCTTTGCCCGTTCCCGTCCACGGAACGGCTGCTCGTCCTCAAACGTCACGCTCTGCTTCTTGGCATGTCCTCGAGCTTTGAGCGTAGAGCCCACGTCACTGTTATCGTCCTTTGTCCGCGTACCAATGTCGCTCCCGTCCCGCGGCGTAAACGGCGCGCGTCCACTGCTAGAATCACCGGTAGAGCTTCCAGCAGGACTCTCTCCCCGGATAGAGCGGTCGCTTGCAAAGGGTCGTTGGGGCATCTGTGATGATTGGAAGCCATGCGAGCGCGTCTTATTAGACGCAGATGACGGAAGGGCAGGCACAGGTGGAGGCGGTGAGCGTGCCTCAGATGACATGACCGCGGAAGTCCGTGACACCGAGCGGGGTCGACCGGCCTTGTACTCCTCCTTGACCGAGGGAGAATCGGGTATTGAATGGATAAGAGGCACAGGGGGGATGCGCGAGAAGCTTCGTGACGACCGCGCAGCTGAGGCAATAGATGCTGTGTCTGACCTGTCGTTCTGCGCAGGAGATTTAATCGTGGTTGGCGCGCGTGGTCGAGCGCCTTCTTCAGACTGAGACACCGCAGAATGTGTAGTAGATGAGTGGGTTTGTGAAACAGGCGAAAGCGATCGCAATGTCTCGGCTGTGCTATGCCTTTGCGCAGGTCGGGAGAGCACGGTAAACGAGGTGGGAGGTTCACGTTCCCGGATGTGGGTGGGCACAATGCGGTCAGACGGCTTGGTAGTTCCTGAGGGTGGATCCTGCTCTTTATCTAGGGCGCCGACTAGCCGAACGGCGTTCATGAGATCGTCATCGTTGTCAGGTGCTTCGCTTTTTGAGAGAGCAGCCACATCACTAGATCTACGATGATATGTGGCAGAAATAGGTCTGTTGACAGGCATGGCATTCTCGTTGCTCACGGAAGGGGTCATGAGCGGCGAAGACAGTGCGAGCGCCGTGGGAATAGAAAACGGCTGATCCTTCTCGATGTCCTGTTCCTGGTGCTTCATAGTTTTCACCGAGTTTTGGTGGCGCAGGATGGGCGATAGCAATGGCGGGCCACCGGCAAGAGAATTGATGTCGATAAGCGGCTTTATAGGCATCCGAGGACGGTTATTGGAGCGATTAGATGCCGAACTGCCAGGGCGTCGCGGCGCTACCAAATCGGACAAGGGCATGTCTTCCGAGTCGGTCGACTCGTCTGAATCCTCCTGCGGTTTACGCGGTGGGGCCCTTGACGGTGCTAAAGGGGCAGGGGAATCCTCGTAAAGCTAACTCTAACGCAAGAAGGTGGTGCCTTACCATGAGAAGAACTGGAAGACGAGTTGGCTGCTGTCAAGATCGACGCCCTCCGTGCGGCTCCACTGGGCGTCAAAGCGCTGGTCGAAACAGAAGCCCGCGTCCGAGTAAACGGCGCTTGACCTGGCTGATACGTCGGGGGTGGCGCAGACCTGGAGTGGCTTTGGAGATCTTTTCGTGCATGCGGCGCTTGATCAGTTGAGGTAGTTACGGAACCGTGCCCGGCATCTGAACGGGCACGAATCCCGTCTACACGACGTGTTATCGTCCGTTTACGGACAGGTTTCGGGATGGGTTCGCCATCGCTATCCACCTCTTCGTCATCCTCCGATGATTCTGAATCCGAAGATGTATCGGCAGAAGATTCGGGCCGAGGGCTTGGCATTGGTGCGGCAGTGACGTTCTGGTTGAGCTGAGGGAGGTCGGGACCCGAGATAACGGAAACGGTGGATGCACGTTTCCTGCCATTGCCATCTACGCGGAGCGTATCCGCGGTGGATGGAGGGCGAAATGACGGGACGGGTGAATTAGCCCGGCTGCGAGCCTGTGCCTCCCTGAAGGCTGCAACGGAGATCCTTTGGGAAGAATCGGACGCGACACTATCGCCCCTCGGGCGCGGGACGGCCGGGGGAAGGAGCAGATTTGGAGATGGTTGGGGCGACTTTTCTGGAGAAGGGGCGGGAGGATCTGCACGAACGTGACGAAAGGATTTGAGATTGAACGAGGAGTCGTCGGTTGAGGGACTGAGGGAAGGTATGGACGGCAAGGGTGGAGACGGCTTCGACCTTGTGCGTTCCCTGGCCCAGGAGAACAGTCTTGGAGTCTTTTTTTGGTGCTGACCTGCGCGGGGCGGATGGTTTTCGGCTCGGACGTCAGAACAGGACTGTCTAGTGGGGGTATCAGAATGGACATGACCGTGAGAAGGATCGTTAGGGAGAGATTGGACAGAGTGGTGTGAATCGTTATATATGGCAAAGAGGGAGGACTTGCGAGGGGGAGGGGGGAGTGCGTGGCCGGAATCAGAAGTGACGCTCGATATGCGTGGAGGGGAGGGTGCATCGTTGAGCGAGACGACGGAATGGGAGGTGTCTTTGTGGTCGGGGCTGGCTACGGGCTGTTTTCTACGAAAGGGTAGTTTGAGCTTGGCAGAGGAAGATGCGGCGGGCATGTCGTAGACGGGTGGCGAATGAGAGATGGGCTTGTCTGGGAGGACATAGTCGCCGTCGGTGGTGTCTATGTTGCTGGCCTCGGACGCTACAGACTCTGTCGCGGTGGAAGGAGGAGCGTGTCTCTGAGCGCTGTTTCGTTTGAGGAAGAGACCGCCGAGGAGGGGCATGGAAGCGAGAGACTGCAAGTCAAAGGAGGGACGAGGACGAGCCGTTTAAACTCGCGCCGTCCATCCTCGTGTGGCGAAATAATACAATTTTATTGGGGATAACCCCTTATCCGGAATATATGTATTAATTATTCGCCCACACGGTCGTCAAGGTGTCTAGCGATAAAATGATACGATACGATACGATAAAATGACAGGGATTGTCAATTTTGACACAAGACAGGGGTTAATTTTCGTCACGTGGTTCACTTTTCCGCTCTTGCTCTCGAAGCTGTCCATCCCGCGACGTGTGGTCCCATCAGTTTCTGTAATCGTGTCTAGAGTCACGGAGCGCGATGGAGTCGCAAGGATTCACTGACATGGAGATTCCCCGCACCAACGCCCTCTGCATATCCAACCCTGTTTCCGTCCTTGAAGACCATAAAGGTCGGTATCTGTCCATCGCCGGTCGTCAGACGGTTCAAGGCCGTGCTACCCTGTCAGAGTTTGCACATACAACTCGCACGTCGGCCTCGAGGACGACGTCTTCTGCTTCATCGATATTGACGCTGTATAGATCCACGCCAAGAAGCTTGAACGTTTCTGAAAAGTCTGAAAGCTGTTGGTTGCACTCATAGCCAGAGCAGCTACTGCAATCCGCGTGAAAGTCGATGATGACGACCCGCCCGTTGTTGATCTGCGGCATTGTCAGAACGGCACCGACCCCAGCGTTTCCGATGCTGGACTGACCACGTCGGTAAATTCCGCGTAGTTGGCGATGTTGTTGGAAGGCATTAGAGTAGCAGGTCCAAAGGTCTGGGGAAAAGATCATGACGAGACGCTTTTATATACCCCGGGCAGAGCGAGATAAGCCGACGGTCCCACGTACGGAGCAACCGCGTTTGGCGTGCAGACCCCGCCCAAACAAAAGGGCAGAGTCGAGGCTGCAAGGAAAAGGAAACGGAATGACATGGTGAATGTTTCGCGTCGCTCCTTTGGTCTGCATGATAGCGGGTCTAGGACCTGACTCGGCCCCATCCTCAAGGATGAAACGACCGCTCCGTCCAGGTGGTTACCCGCTTGCACAGCAACTTCGCAACGTGCGTCGTGCAGCAGCGCCGTGCCCGTCCGACCGCTGTTATTGCGCCCGGCTCCAGCGAGACTCGGCGTCGATATCGACAAGTCGTCGCGGGTGCAAAGTTTGGATTGGGTCACGGAACTATTTCCTTTTCGGGGTATCTAAGCCTCATACCACCGCAGCTTGGACGTCCCGCTTGTTCATGTCGTTCAGCCAAGTCTCGCTTGTGTCCAACGTTCCCAGTGTTTTAGACCTTGCAGACACCCCTGCCCTGGCCAGATCGTCGCCCTGAACAGCGCGTTGGCGGCAATCCAAGCGTACATCCGAAACGCTCTTGCAAATGGCCCCAAACTTCTTTTCCAAGCTCGTCAAGAACACACAGGGATCACAGACACCGACCACCAACGGCCGTTCTTCCAACGACGGACGCCTGTCGTCTTCCCCAACACCGACGCTCAGCCGTCCTCACTCTCAAACGATATCGCATCCTCCCACTCACGCTTCCCCGTACGGCGATCCCAGTTCATCCAGTTCCACAGGCAGCGTTAAAATCGGCGTTATTCCCCCTTCGCCGCGTCCAACAGACCCAGACGCATCCGTCCATGTCGCCGTGCACAGACCTTCCATCGAACAAGGATTACAACAACACCGCAGGGTCCGCTCTCAAGAACGGCATATTCCAGACAGGCACGAGGTATCGCTTGCAGCTCGGCCGACAAGCGACATCACCCGCCTCGTCGACGAAACCGAGCTCACCCCCACTCCCGGACGCTCGACTCAACCCTCAGATTGGGTCTCAGCCCGCTCTACCAGTCCCGTCACTTCTTTTCGTCCCCTCACCCCAGCCGCGTCCACGGGTAATCTCAAGGCCTTCGCAGACAAGCAAGCCACGCGTTCCCAAACCCTACAAACGCCCGGCAAGGTCAAGGAAAAAGCCTCCAAGCGCTCGATACGCGGCACGACAGTGACGACACAGCCTCCGCCTCCCCTAAACTCTGACTCCGGTCCCGCAGACGCACGCAACGCCATTGACATACAACATCAAGCTGGCTGCCACGAGGATCCTTTCGTCCCAACAGCGGTCATAGTCGTCGAGTCTCCCACATCCCTTACATTTCAGAAAGCCCAATCTCAAGAGCTCTCCGGGGCGTTGAGTGACGGAGACGTCAAGTCTGTTCGTTCCGCTACCAGCTCGGGCTCAAAACAAAAGAACAAGGGGCGCAGGGCATCTGGCCCCCGCAACACACTCCCCGCAGCGGTTGGAACGACCATGTCCCACACGTCCTTGGTGCCACCCTTGCCCCCTCTACCTGCCCCTGCTTCCGGGTCAAAGTCCACGCTGTCCGTCAACAGTGCCAAGCCAGATTCCACCCCAGTGCGCACACGCCAGGTGGCACCAATGCATTCGCCCACTGGAACGCGCTCTCCAAACGTGTCACTGACGAAAAGTGATTTCTCGGACGGAGACACTTTTGGTTCGAGTGGGGACGAGTCGGGTTCGTCGTCTGACGAGCTAGACTTGAACGAGCAAGACATCCCGGTCACCGGGTTCGCCGTCGCCAGCAATAAGCGAAACGCCGACTTTCACGAGCTCTTTCCTAGCATTCCTGAGGGAGACTACCTTATTGAAGGTGAAACCTATCTCTACTGTGTGGCGCTCCGCTCAGAACCTACGGCTCAGATTACGGTTGTGCGCTACAACGGGAGATCTTAATCCAGGGACGACTGTACATTTCTGAGAATCACATCTGCTTCCATGCCAATATCTTTGGTTGGATCACCGACGTGCGTGCTATGCAATTCAGTTGATGTGCATCGTAGTCTGATCCCTTTGCGACAGCTTTCTATCCCCATATATGAGATTACTGGACTCGAGAAGAAGATGACCGCGTTCGTCATTCCGAATGCCATACAGATCACGACTCGTCAGGCCAAGTACACGTTTGCATCCTTCCTTTCGCGGGATACGACCTACGATGTCATTGCTAACATTTGGCGACTTGCACGACCAGACGAATCCCTCGGGCTCGCAGACAGTCGCGATGCCTCTACTCGCGACATGGCTTCCTTGACTACCAGCGTCTCGGAAGGGTCCACGAAAGAGTGTTCTGTGGTAGGAACGAACAAGGTAACACATTGCGCATGCTCAAAGAGCGGCGGCCACCTCAGTGAATTAGCGCTCGAGACCGTTTTGCCTGGCACGCCAGACAATATATACAACCTCATGTTCGCGAGCGGGTTCATCAAGGACTTTATGAGGGTCGATCAGAAACTCACCGGTGTGCACTACAAACTTGTCTTCTCTCTCGCTCTCATCATGTCGTTCAGATGTACAAATCTCGGACTGGGCGCCGATCGATCAAACGTCCAAGCTTCTCCAACGCAACATGTCGTACATCAAGCCGTTGAACAACAGCGTTGGTCCCAAACAGACCAAATGCGAGATTCACGACGAAGCCGTGCATTGCGACTTTGAGGATTTCGTGGTGATGTTGACGAGCACCAGAACGCCAGACGTGCCAAGCGGCGGAGTTTTCGTAGTCAAGACCCGAACGTGTCTGATGTGGGCGAGCTCCATCACGACGCGCGTGATCGTCACGACTCAAGTGGAATGGACAGGAAGGAGTTTCATCAAGGGTAATCCCATCAGACCGTCGTTCATTAATCCCAAACCTGACTGTCGCCCGACTTTAGGTCTGATTGAAAGGTCCGCGATCGAGGGACAAAAGGTGTATCATTCCGATTTGGACAAGGCGATGCGGATGTACATCCAGGAACACCAGGCAGAGTTCGTTCCAGAAGGCCTCGACCCTGCTGTGGTCGCGCCCGTCGAACCCATCACGCCACTCGCCGAGGGTATCGGTGGTGAGATGCTCATTTCAGCGCAAGAAGCCCGCAAAGCGCGGGAACACGACCGGAACCGGCGTGGGATGCAGTGGGCGTACGACACGCTCGACGGTGCGTACCACGTCGCGGAGCGATCCACCAAGGGGGCCCTCGAGCTCGTCAAGGAAGCGTGGGAGCAGTCCTCTTCGACGACGATTCTGTGGTTCGTGATCGTGTTGCTGGTGTTGAGCAACGTGTGGACGTTGGCGCTGGTTGGGAATCGGGAGGAGGTGGGGAGGCGGAAGGAGATGAAGCGGGCGGAGGAGAAGGAACGGTGGTTGCAGGGCGTGATTGCGGGCGTGTGGGAGGAGTTGGCTGCGGAGCGTTCGAGGGCGAGCGGGGGCGTGTCGGTACCGGTTACCTCGGTGCCTGTGGGGGACGTGCAGGCGGAGGTGGCGAACATGTGCAAGGTGTTGGATGCGGTGGAGCAGAGGGTACGGACAGTTCGGGAGAGCCTGGAGGGGCTGAGTTGACTCGGTACATACGGTCGTGCTGTCGTTCGTTCGTTCTCGTGTATTTATCAGTGAAAAAGCCCCTGTTTTGGATGAGCGGAACCTAATCTATTCATTCGAGTTCTTCTCCCACCGTCTTGCTTCCACTCTCAGGCTACAGATCAAAGCAGACCAGTACATATCATGGCAAGCGACACGGCCCACAAGGGGTGGTACGAAGCACTCGACGCCGCCCTCAGAAAAGAGGACATGGCAGGTACGCCAGACAGCGCCTCCCCCGTCCCCTCTGCTCACGCACGCACGCAGTCATGCAACTCGCCACGGTCGACGACCATGATCGCCCACGCCCTAGCGTCCGCACGCTCGTCCACCGCGCCTTCATCGCTGCGCGCACCATACCCACCATTCCGCTCCTACTCACCACGACCGACATCCGCGCGCGCAAAGTCGACCAGCTCGCGGCACACGACGTCGTCGAGGTCGCATACTGGGCGCAGGCCACCCAGGCGCAGTTCCGGATTCTCGGGCGCGCGGCGGTCGTACCGGCGCGCGGTTCTATGGGGCGTGCGAACCTGTCCGAGTTTCCGGCGCCGCCGTCGGGAGTTGTGTACGACGCGCTCGAGGAGGAGGGGTTCGATTGGGAGGAGAAGCGGCGCGAGACGTTTAACGCGCTGGGCGGGCACCTGAGGGCGACGTTTTGTCGCCCCGCTCCTGGGACGTCGTTGAGAGGCGACGAGGACGAGGGGAGAGAGTGGCCGACGACGCTGCCCAGGCTGGGCGAGGCCAAGACCGAGTTGGAGAGGGTGCAGTCGGACGAGGCGTTTCGGAACTTTGCGTTGTTGGTCGTCGCACCGTTCGAGGTGGATCACCTTGAGCTCGGGAACGCACACAGGCCCGATAGGAGGACTCGTTATTGTAGGGACTGGAATGAACGCGACATCGTGTTCAGGGAGGAGTTGATCGTGCCCTAGATTGGACTTTTGCTCGTACTTTTGTATCGACTGCTACATGGGAATTCGTGTGTCCCTGCGGGGGTGAGGATTCAATTGATAGGAACGTGTGTCGCGATGAACGTCTAGAACGGAACAATTGATTAGACGATGCACGCGAGGGAGATACGAACAGAAACCTGTCCCCGTTCCGCACCGATATTGTCTGAAAAACGTTCTCGTCCTTCATATGGCGACTTCGCCTGTCGATTTAGGCCCAGATCGTCCGGTCACAATAATAAGCCGAGCACACATTGCCTCTGGATATCACTGTCGATCAAGTGCTGTAAAGTCTTCATGCATCGTGCCCTACACGTTTTATCTTCTTGGCCCGTCCATTTCTCCTCTTCGCTATCCGATTAATTGAGATGGGTTCTCCTTCCAACTATATCATACCCCCACTGTCCCCTGAGACCAGAATCATACCCCAGACGTTAGCACCCTTTCGATAAGAACGACATGACCCACAACGGATGGTACGAAGCCCTGCAAAACGCGCTAAAACAGCACGAGGACAAGGCGCGTACGTCCGCCGTCCCCTTCCATTTTACGACAGCCCGCGTTCACCACCACGCTCTGCACAGCCGGTCCAGTCATGCAGTTCGCCACGGTCGAACCGTCAGACGGCCCGCGCGTCCGCACGATCGGTCACTACGACTTTGTCGTCGCGCGTTCCATCCCCGCTCTCCCGCTCGTCCTCTCCGTGACCGACGTACGCGCGCGCA